>BROG01001410.1:40000-58104 GCA_030159075.1 Atrina japonica | reverse complement strand
CATGACAATATTGATTTATATTATACTAAACATATTTTTATCATGTAAACCTGAAAATGCACATAGAAAAGGAATAAAAAACGGTCGCTAAAGCTAACCTTGTCAGTGAAGTGTCAGATTGTTATATATCAAGAGGTTGTAAAGAACAGTTGCTGGATAAAACGATGACAATATTCTGTATCAAAAGTATATCTAGACCTGTGAATACATAATGCACCCGAAGTATAGCTTACTTAGTTTTCTATAGCTATGGAATTTTATACAATATCTGGAAAATGCATAATGATTATGGACAAAGTCCGAGTTCAATATACAGTTATCAGATCTTCAAAGCCACACAACGATGGTCATTTCTGGATTGAGTTGTTTGGTCATTTCATGATTTTATTTCATTATCATATTATGATGATTTAATTCATGTTGTATATTGTGGTTTGATTGGGTAGTAACCCATTCTCATTTGTAAACATTATATATAATGACGTCCCATGGGAATAGTTTCTGCAAAGTCTAGTTAAAATTGAATGATTGATACTTCAGGAGACGTAAAACAATGTCGAAGAAAAACTTAAATTGTCTATCTAAGTGTCCATGACTTTGATCTTTGTTCCCACAACCTTGAGTCTTTGGCATCATGAGACTGTCTTCTTGAAGCACATTTTGAAAGTCATCTGATAATTGGTTCATTAGAATAGAAAATGTTTAATATATACCAACTTTTTGTCATTTGTACACCCTTTGAGGCGCCTATTTGCCCTACTCCTTTTTACTTTGCAAACATTGATCTTTGGTTGAGTTTTGTTTTAAAAAATAAAAGGGAAATAACTTCCATAAGCATCAACCTAAAAATTTCCTCTCTGATGGAATTTTGTAAATATTTGTGTGATTTTTCACTTTATGTCAACCAATTGTACTTTTCAAGATAATTGCCAAAACGTGAAAATATACATGCTGACCTGATATTTTTGGCCCAGTTGACTCTTTGTATATCTTTGATATCAAATATTTTGCCTCTTTCACATTTCGAGATAATGGCCAAAAACATAACATTCCACTAACAGGTAAAAATGAATAAGTATCAAATAATAATCCAAACTTGTCCCCTAGAACACGACGAATTAGATGTGCAAATAGTCTCAATATGAAGAACAATTGCGTATCCCAAACGGGATAGGACCAGGTGTCGGCGTCTTCTGCTGGCATGCCACAGCCGTCGCAAAAAATTCATGGAACCCTTTCTAGTTCGATGAAGGGGTCAAATTCGGTGAAAAGGTCACGTTCGGTGAATAGGCGAAAGGACGGTGAAAAGGTCAAGTTCGGTGAATAGGCGAAAGGAAGTCACTTTCCGTGACCGTGTTCCAGAATATTATCTAATATTACTGAAAGGGGACTTCATAATGTATAACAAGATCCCCGTATCGACCATAGAATTTCTTAAATCACGATTTCAAGCGTTCAACAACGTAACCTTGTGTAAGTAGTTTGTTTGCGTGTCGTTTCGCTATCAGAATAAAACATTCATAAGAAGAGCATGCCCTGGTATAGCGTAAAAGTTGTGAAATGAAAACGCCATTGGTAAGAAGCAGATGTGTTGCTCTCTGTCGTCTCATTGACCTCTAGCTTGACAGGATATATATATCGGTAGTTCTGAAATTCTGAAAAATAAATGGGCAGGACGTCGTCGATATACCTGTATGTAAAATTGAACCGAGATGGGGTTTTTTCCCGTTGGAAAGCAGATACTGTATAAATTCTGCTTCAAATGAATACAAATAAAATATAAGCACAAACAGGTACGCAATTTGTACACATTGGAATTGCAACAATTTGTTGATCAACTTTTCCCGCAAAAACCACAAATATGTTGTCTACCAAAAAACCGCAGTATTTTGATAATACCGTCCTCATTGTACTTGTTATTGGAGTGTTTCTTCACGAAATAAGCTTCCTCCTGACCTAACACCAACAATTTATATCTGCGATTTATATTTCTGTATACAAAGGAGTTTTGTATAATAGATGTTAACCTATTTTTGAGTTTTTTCACGAGGAATTGTTGTGTAAAGGGATAAATAAAGCCTTCAACTGACAATTTTCACCAAAATAAACATTTGGTAGATCTTTGCAAGCGGAGCATTTTTTTCAGCTTTAATAATATTCAATATCAGGATACACATATCATGTCTAAAGTAAGGTCCAAACTGACACAATGGTTCTTGATTTTCTATTTACATAGGTACATTTTCATCGAAATCGGTAATATCATAATTTTAACCAATCAGTGACCTGTATCTTGTTACCATGACAACTGATATTTTCCATACATCTTCCATTGAATTTACAATACCAAAATACCACATAATACTATGTTTCATCCAAATTTGACCAATCATCAGCTTTTATTTTTATACAACGGTAACCAAAGCCTCTGTGAAATTTACAATTGATTTCATCATACCAAAATACCCCTATATGTTATTTTTTATTTTTTTTTAAATCTATCTTCAAAATAACTCTATATACAAATTTTCAGCAAAATCTGATAGATATCAAAACCCTTGCGGTTCAATAGTTATTTCTTTATTAAAATATATATCAAGAATTTATTTTTGTTAAAGATATCTATAGTTCAACAGAGTAAAACCTATCAATGATTAGGCCAATATGGCTGACATATGCTGTATTGGTCGTATTTTTCATTACAAACACATAGATGGATTTTTATGTATGAGATCAGTTTTAATACGGGTTTCTAAAATGAATTCTGCAGTTTTGCGAGGTTATATCAGAAATCAACCCATAAAAGAGCCTTTAGCGAGCACATCGAATGACATAGGATAGTTTGCTGATAAAGTCAGAATAAAACACAGCTTATACCATCAATTAAACTGTTATGATTATTGTTATTTTGGTAACAAATCAACTATTTCATACTAATATCAGCTTTATGTAAGCCTTTGCTATGATCTATCGTCGTAGAAGTGAGACCTACTACGATATTTGTTGTTTCATAGCTGCCTATATAACACAGAGTAGGCCCATACAATGCGCCTAAGGATGATCTGTATTACAAACCACGTAACATGTATATTGCTTATCACATGATATGCGTATGAATATTTATTTTTTTCTGCGAATGAACCGTGTGTAAAGCTGGCTAGGTAAAAATGACACAGAGATAACAACTTCCCAGATAATGTAAAGTCTATAACAGTCGTCACATTCAGTCAATAATTACCTGTACAACACACTAAACAGTTACACAGAAATATATTAGTCTAGACTCTAGCGTAATTCAATGTCTTTGATACTGAGAGTAATAGGCCCAATCACAATGCATCAACTTTAATGTCGGGGTTATTCAGACAAACCATACAGGTCAGCTCGTAAATTTCACGTTATAATTATGCTTATATGAATGATAGAATACTCCGAATGTATCTATCGTTTACATTTAAAGTAGTGGCCTAAGCTTACAAGGCTAAAATACTGATATTTCTTCTGCCTACTTCGGTCATTAGTAGGCCTTCTTGGCTACATGATCTTGACAGTTGTACAAATAACATCAACAACACACATATTGACCCAAATTCAAAGATCCCGCGCGTCATTATCTATTTCAGACAGTGACCGAAAGTTAACGCATTTTCTCAACAAATCGCTGACCAACTTTTCCTTGTACAGGTATGATGTGACGTCATTTACCGAATTGAATCTCGGAACTCAATTCTACTTGTGTCTCTGGATGAATTACATTTTGTTTTATCTATCAACACGTGATTGTTGAATTACATTAATGTTAAAATATATATTACAATGTGGTTAAAAAATACTAATGGCTATGTTTTTCACTATTTTCTGTGGTGTAATAACGTTTTCATTTCACTGTTTGACCTAAATATTTCGCTTCCCTGCTGCTATTAAGCACCTATACATAACAACTTCAAAAAAAAAAAAAAATTGGTTGATGTTCAAGTTATGTTCCAATAATGGCGTTACCATTTAAAAAGACAAATATTTCAAAACTTGTTAAACTTTTATGGGTTTTTAACGAAATAAAAACGATAAATTATATTTCAAGATGGCGACGTTTTCACATTAACAATGATATGAGCTTGTATTTATGAAAAAGGTATAAGAGAAAGTCACACTTTCATATGCTATCCTTAGATATACCATGACCCCCCCCCCCACCCCCCTCGGTGTCACAAAATATCCGGCAAGCCTCGGGTTTTACATAATTATGTGACCCCTCGGGTGAAATAAACGTATATCTAATGACACAATATGAAATAATCGTAATATACATGTATATGGAAATTAGTCTGTGTGTATAATATATCAATACTGGTGAGTATGACAGTTTGTGCGATCATATGTACCTATTTGTCCATTATGCACTTGAAAGAACTTGAACTTCGAATGTAATATTTAAATAGATTTAAAGATAAAACACACTAATGAATGTATTCTTCATGTTCTGATACCAACCAGGAAGTCAAAAACCTCTTTGTACATTCATTCTTGAACATGCTTGAGAGGACTACCACACAAAACTGTAATTAATCAACTATGGTTGTACAAGTTGGATATTAAACTTTTACACAATCTACAGATCGTAAGGACTTCCGAAATCATAACATATAGTTCCGTTTACATTTGTAGCATTTAATATAATGTTCATTTAGTCGGATAATCCGTCCAAAATATTCTCATTTGTGTAGTATCTTCATAACTTATGCAGTCAGACTTTCGTGGATGAGAGACTAGGGCATCACGCTTTGAGCCTTTCACTTCTGGTCAGCACAGGTTCGAGACCCAATTGAACCTAAGTTACGGGAAACATATGTTTGGTCTCTCACAGATTACATTGTAACCAGGTTCTGTCCTCCACTATTAAAAACCTCCCACTAACTGAAATGTATTTGAGTATATACATATATATATATATATATATATATATATATATATATATATATATATATATATATATATATATATATATATATATATATATATATATATATATATATATATATATATATATATATAGTACTGGAGGATCTAAAGGAGTTATAATGCCCCTCAGGAATAGTAAATCACAACAGTTTTGTGCCCAAGGTTATATTAAAATTAATAAAACAAATGCATGCTTATACGTTATAGGTCTGTTAGGTGCGTTGGGTCTGAATCAATACAACACAGATTTACATTCGGGAAGCATTTATATAAATCGACAGATTGATGTTAATAAATATGTGGTACAAAATGCTCGGTTAGAAGTATATTAATTTCAAAATTACACAAAAACACTATTTACATCCCCCCCCCCAAAAAAAAAAAATACGCCCACTGACAAAATATGTTCCTTATATTACTACCGAACACTTTTTTATTGGCTTCAATCAAACTGAGGTAACAATGGGGTTATACAATAAATGATCTTATGATGATAATTGTCTGATTCACGTAAGATGTCGGGGCCGAGTTATCATTTTATTTTCATACGGATGAATCTACTCCCCTTTCGGTTATGAAAACTGCACGGGAAAAACGTTTTATTCTTTATAGTATAATCCCCATAAACACCGATCCATAGCGGGGTGATCTAAGTGTTCCACCAAGCCTTTACCCATTTTTTTCACCAAACTTCTTCAGAAGTACTGTACAGCGGCCTACTCAAGAAGCGAAGTCAATCAGATGTAGATCCTACAGAATTCAAAACAGTTGTTGGAACATTTAAAGTCTCCAAATTTCAAACATATTACAAGCATCAAGTCTTTTGATTTTTCGTCCCTTTACACAAAAATTCCGCTACAAAAACAGGTTAACACATATTATACAAAACACCAAATATAAATATTTAGTGATAGGTCACGAGGAACCTTATTTTGTAAAGGGACATTCTGATTCCAATAAGAAGTACACTGATGGCGACATTACCAAGATGCTGGTTTTTTTGGTAAACAACAAATTCGTGGTTTTTGTGGTGAAAGTTTTGCAACAAATTGTTGGCATTCCAATGGGTAAAATTTGAGCACCTCTTTTAGCTGATATCTGTTTGTATTCATATGAAGCGGAATTAATCTCTTCTCTCCAAAGGAAGCAAACTGTTAGCATCTCGGTCCAACTTTACTTACAGGTATATCGACGACATCCTGTCCATAAATAATTCAGAATTTCATAATTACCTCGGTCAGATATATCAGATAAATTGAACACGTAAATGGGTGATATTTACTTCCTTAAACTGACAAGTTGGTTTTTTCCATAACGCTTGATAACTTTCAAATATTTCTGGCGACTACATAAACATACTGTTATTGGGCAGTATATATATTTAATATCAAGTAAAGCAATATTGAGCCCCCTTTCGAGCATACATGGGTGGTTTTTCTATATTGTTTGATAACATTGAAATATTTCTGGTACCAAAAAAACATACTTTCATTAGTCAGAAATCCATCATAATCATCTCCGAACCGGTTTGATTTTATTACACAAACAATTAAACATCGAATCAAATCTATGTTATCACATTAAAGATCTTATGTTGAAATCAGGTTGGGTTTTATCCTAGAATTGCTCTCGAATATAGTAAATGCCATCACTGAATGTTCACAACGTTTGTCTTTAATACTCAAAGTGTGTGACATTTTTCTTTTCTAGTCCTTGCGAAATAGATTGCAATCAATTAAGCGTTTTTGCTACGTCTTACCTTCAAATTAAGATTCATTCCTGTTAGAAAATGTTTCACTGCTGCGTGTCTTTTTTAGTATACACGTATTTACTCATTTTCATAATCATTTGTTTGGGATGTTAGTTTAGTTAATTAAAGAAAATATCAGGAGCTCCTCTACAGGAGTCACTTTGGTTTCAAAAGGTATTTTTTGTATAGATTTCCCCTCGATGTATTTGGATTTAAAGCATATATAGGTTCATAAAGACGCCGTATACCACCTGAAAAAAAGAAACTATATATATATATATATATATATATATATATATATATATATATATATATATATACATATATATATATATATATATATATATATATATATATATATATATAATATATATATATATATATATATATATATATATATATATATATATTATATATATATATATATATATATATATATATATTATATATATATATATATATATATATATATATATATATATATATATATATATATATATTTATATAAGTATTATTCTGGACAGCGATCTGAAACAATGACTCACTTTCGCCTATGAGGTCTGAAACTATGATGCTATTACCACCAAGCTTGACATTTTCAACGAATCCGAGAGGTTCCATGTAACATTTACGATGGTCATGGCATGCAGACAGAGGTATACCTTCCGGACACCTGGTCCCATACCGCTTGGGATTCGTAATTTTCCATATTAATACCATTTGTATATATACAATATGTCGTAATCTGATGGTCTTTGAGTATCGATTATCCATTGATAATTCTTCATTTTAACTAAACATATTTTAATTGGTTTATATATATATATATATAAATATATATATATATATATATATATATATATATATATATATATATATATATATATATATATATATATATATATATATATATATATATATATATATATATATATATATATATATGTATATATATATAAATTATTGAAAGTCCAAACGTAAAGAAACTAAATATAAAAATACAGAATACCACACCACAAAAACAGTTTTAATTGTTATTATATTACATTTCGACAGGTGTTTCGCGTTACAAACGCTCATCAGGCAATGATAATCAACAAAAATGTATTGAATATATATCATGAATCTAATAGTGGTAAAGAAAATACATATATAAGAAGTTGATGAAGTGGATAAGATAACACAAATGTAGGAAGCTCAATGCAAAATTATAAACAAATTAGTTAATCTAATAAGAAGGCTACTCCTTTGCATAAGATTATCTGAGAAGTGTGAGTTAGGTTCTGTTAAGTAATGGTTTGAATTTATCAATAAAAGATTGCTCGTTGAGTGTAATATTCGAATAGTCATTTGTTTGATATATTGGCATGATTTTGAAATTCCCTTTACTACACTGAAATATGTGTTTAGAAACGAATAAATCACGATTATGCGGTAACTTTATATTGCTTTTGTTTATAGCTACTCTTTGGTTTAGTGACTGAGTACATCCAATATATTCTTCCTTGCAACTTTCACATACAATTACATATATTTCGTTTTTAGAATTGCAATTTAATATTCGTTTGATATAAACTAATGAACAGGATTTTTTAAATTTGAATGTCTGACCTTCAATAATGATGTCACATACTTTATATCTTTTATTTTTGCATTTAATTACACCCCCGATCTTTGAATCCTCATTATTTGTAAAGTGGGTACGAGTCAGTAACTGTTTGATATTTTTAGGTTGTCGTTTACTTTTTATAATTTTTGTTTCATTTAAAATTGTACTTAGTTTTTCATCTACTCGTAAACTATCTAAGCCTTTATATACTTTGTTAAATATTTCCGGATTGCATTTATTAAAAGTTGTTACAAATGCTAAAGGTTGGTGTTTAATCTTTGATTTTCTTTGTCTCAGCACTCAGAAAGGAATATATTCAGCTAGGTCTTTCCCTTTGTTTATTAGAGTCAAAGGATATCCTCGTTCTTTTTAGGCGTATCTTAATTCATCTAAGCGTTTTTTCCTTAGGGCTGGTGGTACAATGATAGTACATAAGCGCCGTGCTAATGTGTATGGAATATACTTTTTGCAACATTTTGGGTGTTGACTTTTAAAATGGATATATTACTGTGTATCTGTAGGCTTTCTGTAAATATCTGTGATTATTTTGTTGCCTTCTTTTATCAGCATGATGTCTAGAAATAGTATTTTATGAGGATTTTTTTCTATAGTAAAAGTTATATTAGGATGTAAGTTTTGCAATATGCCATACAGATTATCAATATTGCCCAAGTTAAGATTCCAGATAATGAACCAATCGTCCAAATATCGTTCACATAATGTTTTAAATGTTTCAATTACATTGGAATAAAAATATTGTTCCATCCTTTCATAAAGCTTGTTTTCTAGATACCCCAATGTTAAAGTTGCGTAAGCTGGTGCCATTTTTGTTCCCATGGCAGTTCTCAAGATTTGTACATCTTGTTTATTATCAAATTGGAATGTATTGTTGTTCAAAATTAATTCAACTGCATCGATTAAAAATTCTTCGTTAAAGCGATGATGTAAATTGTTAGGAAAATTACGAACTCAAAATAAAATTGCTTCTTTACCTAAATGATGTGGAATATTAGAATAATGACTTGATACATCAAAAGTAACTAAAATAGTATTTAAATTAATATTCTTAGGGATTTTACTTAGAAAATCTATATCATCTCGCACAAAACATAGGATTCCTTTAAGAGAGGGTTGTAATAAAATATCAACTAAATTACTCAGTCTGTGTTTTGGACAAGATGGTCCACCGATAGTGGGTCTGAATTTTAAGTCTGTTGGATTATGAATTTCTATATATTCAGACTGTTGTATTTGAATCGCACTGTTTATACTGGCTGACTTATGAATTTTAGGTAGTCCATAAAAATTACTAGTTTTACTAATTTATATCAACCTACAACCTGGTACTACGGTACCAGGTGATAATTTTATCGTACTAAAGCAATATCTGGCACTGATAAAACCATTTAAATTATACATTATTTAAGAACTAAGATTGACATCTGTTTACAAAGGTTACTCCTAGATGGATATATATATATATATATATATATATATATATATATATCACATGATTCATAGCATGTCTTCACATCAACATAGTTCGTCCTGAAAACTTCTATACTTCCGTTCTACCTTGAACATCGCGGTTCCATCATAATGAGACGGATTATGTATACGGCGGGATATTTGATTATCTTATTTTGATCAACAGTTTCGAAAACTAAGGTATCTATTCATAACGATAAAATTCTTGTCAGATTGTCAATACATATGCAGATTCCGTGGCAGATAAATATCATAAACATATTAGCATCATCATACTATATATATATATATATATATAGTATATATAATATATATATATATATATATATATATATATATATATATATATATATATATATATATATATATATATATATATATATATATATATATATATATATATATATATAAATATATATATATCAATCATTTTCGCATCATTAGTAAGTATGTTTGTTTTATTTTCGTAAGCGTACAATTTTGTCTAAATCCTTGTTTTGTATATAAATTTTGCAATCTGAATTTTTCGTAAGTCAAAAGCTCTTATTCTTTGCAAAACGGTCGCAAGTGTGGTTCTACGACCACACACACACACACACACACACACACACACACACACACACACACACGCACGCACGCACGCACACACACACACACACACACACACACACACACACACACACACACAGATATATATATATATATATATATATATTATATATATATATATATATATATATATATATTACGGAAATCTATCATGTTTTATCAGTTATTTCGCATCATCAGAAAGTATGTTTGTTTTTTAAATTGTAAGGATGACCTAATCTATCTTGCAGCTTGCAGTCCAGGAACATTTGGGACATCATGCTCATCCACGTGTGGCTCTTGTAGAGATGATATTACCTGCAATCATATAAATGGGTCATGCCCAACTGGATGTGGGCTAGGAGTAATGGGGCAATATTGCAAGACAGGTTTTTTTTATTCTTTTCTTAACTTCAATATTAATTTTCTGTACAATTTAAAAATATTTCGTCATGAAGAATAGCATATATAATATTGTTAACAGTATTCATTCATTAATAACTTTCATTTATGTAAAATGGCGGTTTATCAATGTCACTTATTACCATGTGATGGTAATAACAATAATGATTGTACTACTACTACTAGTACTTCTGCGGAACGTTGACATCAAACGCGGTTTTCGATATCTCTGTGTCAATAATGTGTCAGTGAGTAGTTTACATCTGTATATTATATGTTCATATTTTCATATGTTGAACACGCCCTGGTATATCGGATCATTTGTGAAATATAAACTCCATATGCGGCTGACTGTGGGGTGTTACTACTTAAATGTGGAACATTTACGATGGGAAAGCCGAAATCGTCGAGTTTGTCGTAAAGCTTGGTTGATAATTTCCCGTCTGTGTCTATAGTCAGTAAAGTTTCCAAGTATGAAGTCTGTGTGTTTGATTCTAATGTATCTTTAATTTCTAGTACGCCATTATTAATTGACAAAACGACATCGGCATGTCTAAATGTCAAATTAAATGAAACCGCTAGATTTCCAATATTAAGATTTCATTATTCTGTCTTCCACTTCTCAAACACGACAAATGTACAATGCTAACAACACCCACAGAAATATGTACAATAATTACAACACCAACAGAAATATAAAGATTTATGAATGGTATATAATTATTCCAATTAAAAGACAAGGCCAATAAGGCCTTTATTGTAATGTAATGGTCACAATGGATCTAAATGATAATAGATAACATTCTTCATTACTATTAATTCCATAGTTATCTTTATTTATATTCGGTATGTTGCTGACACGAACTGTGAAGCCAAAAATTATACTCTCTAATTTATGAAAATAAAAAGTGTCAGTCTTAAGACGGGAAGGTTAAACTATATTTAAGACTCCATCAATAGCAAATGAATGTCTTAGTCTTCTGTGGAAAACTTATTTCTTCAACAGTGTATTGTCCGATTCAAATCAGATGACGGGATCGAGTAACCTTTTGATTACGGATCATTCCATTCACTTTTCGGTTATGACAAACGGCATAGGAAAACGTTTTATTTCCACACTAGATAATATCTTCTGTTTTGTCTCGGACTGAAATAACGTCCTTTGATTGGATAAACGGATTCACGTGACTGCCTTTCATTTTCTATGGACGGTCAGTATCAAACAATGGCGGGTGATGCAATTTACAATTCACGGGACAAATGAAGATATTTATCATAAAGGAATATGGTCCTTGATGAAATAAAATATAAAAATTTCAGATACCAAAGTATAAATCAATAGAATGTCCAGGACACAGATACAAATCCGATAAAAATGGACAAACACGGACCTCTGGAAACCAAGAGGTGGGATCAGGTGCCATGGAGGAGTAAGCATCCCCTGTCGACCGGTCACACCCGCCGTGAGTCCACAGTCAAGTCCAACGCAACAAGTGGGGAGTGTATCCCCGCCACATTCGGCACATACGTCCCAACAACCGCCAACGAAAAGGCAACCCAACAAATCACCCAGTGAAACAGAGCAGTCGCAAACAAGACTATCACACCGACCGCAAAACCTGCGGAACGTTGACACCAAACGCGGCTTTCGATATCCCTGTGTCAACAGTTCTTATGTTGGTTACTGACCGTCCACGGGAATATGTCGGCTAGATCAAGGCCATGGAAGGCTCGGCTTCGCCTCAACCAGATATATTCCCATGGACGGATAGTTTCAAAACTTATAACTAATAATGTATGGCGACAAGCAGGAACGATTACTCTAGTCAGTTCATATTTAATGTTATACTTTATTACCTAACATTTGAACTCTTTCAAGTAAATAAATGGTTCAAAAGACTCCACCCCGTCAGGTTTTATGTATTTTACCATACCTATGCATAAAAAAAATAAAATGAAGTGTAACGTTTGCTCATCGCAGGGATAACATTTTCATTATTTAATATGTTAATTTGAAGGAATAATTGAGCATTTCTGTGAATCAAATGTAGTTGATATTTTGTTAACATTTGTCATTGTTTGTCTAAATAAAGTTTGTGAGAGCGGCCGGTACGGATCTAACTGTAGGGAGACCTGTGGGAGATGCATCAATATCACGACTTGTGACAGACAGACAGGTTCGTGTCAACAAGGGTGTGCTGATGGATACAAAGGAATTTTTTGTCGGGAAAGTACGTAATACTTCCTTATCCGAAGTCAGATACGGAGCTTGTTTATCTGTCTTTCTGTATGTTGGTCAGAAACGTAACTTACGTTTATATCTGAAAATAAAATGGCCAAAATGGAGATTGTATAAACTACACAAAAACTGGTATGTGTGATAAATGTTAATGGTTTACATGTCCATGGCAATATATCTCGTCAACGAGAGTATTAAACAGATCCGAATCGACATTATCATAAAGTAATACATGGTAATATTCATAAAGCAGTAATAGATAAAAATCATAAAAAAGACAAATTGTTTGATAAATCCACGTTAGCTTTAAAGCCCGCTGTATTTCTCCAGTTTCCGTGTGTGTGTGTGTGTTTGTGTGTTTGTGTGTGTGTGTGTGTGTGTGTGTGTGTGTGTGTGTGTGTGTGTGTGTGTGTGTGCGTGTGTGTGTGTGCGTGCATGCGTGCGTGTGTGTGTGTGTGTGTGTGTGTGTGTGTGTGTGTGTGTGTGTGTGTGTGTGTGCGAGATTAAAAAATCAATTAGATTCAAAACGTCAGCAATGTAGATAAGTAATATAAATGTTTAACATTCCAGGATGTAACGTCGACTTCTACGGACGCAACTGTTCCTTACAGTGTATCAAATGCAATACTACATGTGACCATGTGACAGGTGAATGTCCAGGTAAGGAATTGTTATAAATCAAGTCTTGGAAAAAAAGTTGTTAAATATAAATGCATGTCTTCGACACTTCAATACTATGAAATCCAGGACAATCAGAAAAATACAGAACAATATATCAGAGATGTAGGAGTTAACCATGTACGATAGCATCCCTTCTTCCCGGACAGGGAACTGGTAACTTTCGAAAATACGATGATTCTATTTGATGTATTTGTTTTATAACTACATTATATCATAAACGAACTTAAATATATAAATCCCATTGCTTTGTCCACATAACTGAGTCGCAGTACTCACACAAAGGGAGAAATAAGTAAGGTTTGCTATGTTCTTAATTCACTCTGTGAAAAAAAAAAAAAAAAAAAAAAAAAAAAAAAAAAACTCTCAACAAATTATCCAGTTACCTCTGAAATGCCAGAGTTTTATTATTTGGGTTACCATATTTTTATTGGATACCCATACTTCATGAAACCCCATATAAGCAGAGGTGCATAGCAGGATCCAGCAACTGTTCTTTCAAACCAATATCTTTACTCCTTACCAGGATACTGACAGTCTTTAAGGAGAAACTTCAGCAATGCTGTATAGTTGCTTATTCCAGAAGCAGAGTAAAGCAGATATGGATACTTATAAATTCTAAATATTTTTTAGAAAATTTGAAGGCATACCATTTTTCTGAAATTCAAAAAAAAAAATCAAAACATACGACTTTTCTACCCTTTACACAACGATTCCACGTGGAAAATTAAAAGAGAGACTATTAGCATCATAGACTCTTGTTTTCTTTTTTTCACTAAATGTCGTACCCGAAAATTAACAACTAAGCTATATGACAAACAGGAGATTTCGGCTTTCTCGTCGTAAAATTTTCACATTTAAGTAGTAATATCCAACAATCTCCTGCATATGGAGTTTATATTTCACAAATGATCGTGTTCAACATATAAGCATTTCATATACAGAGGTAAACTTTTCATTAACAAATTAGTGACGCAGGGATATCGAAAACCGTATTTTACGGTCGGTATAGTAGTCATGTTTGCAATTACTCTATTTCACTAATTTATATGTAGAGTTGTCTGTTTGATAGCGATTGTTGAGAGGTCTGTACTAATTGTGACGAGGATCCATTCCCATGTACTTCATTTGGATTGGACTGTGAACTCACTGCGGGTGTGACCGGTCGACACAGGATGCTTACTCCTCCATGGCGCTTGATTCCACCTCTTCATTTCCAGAGAACCGTGTTTGTCAACCTTTTAGAGATTCCTATTTATATCCTGGATATCCTAAATATTTATACTTTTGTGTCTGAAATTGTTTTATATATTTACTAAATAGCGTTGCCTGCTTGTGATTTATAAACGGTTTCAGTCGGACCGCGGTGAACTTATCTTTCTGAAAATGACGTGGTCTGTTTAACAATATTCAAAAGCAAACTGCGCATCATTTCATCACTTAAGTTGTTGTAGGTTGAAAACGGTGCTTTACGTATAACTTTTACTGATTTGAATATACTTAAATCTACGGCTTGAATGTTGGCTGGGTAAGCAAAGGAAATTAAATTATATTAATACAACACTTTAACCAGGTAAATTTTGAAAATAATAAAAGTATTTGTAATGAAATGTTTTCAGTTGCAATGTTAGGTATATGGTCATGCCAAAGCGATTTATTAATTTACTTAAATGAACCTGTGTAATTTTATTCTATGGATGTGTTGCTTCCATAAATAAGGATCACTCAAATCACCAAAGAGTAATTCCACAATCTTCATTTTTAGTTTCAGACGCAAGAGCACCAATTGTCAGCCATGATCTAAAAATGCCATTTGTACTCTACGGTGTAATAAGTGCAGTAATCATATGTTTTTTTCCGCTGCACTTAATATTTGGTTACTGAGAAAGAGTTTTCAACATAGCTCAAAAAATCATATCAACATAAACGAATTTGAATTGCAAGATAAACCAGGTCTACATATTAAAACTAGCAACAGCAATGACAAAAGCAGCGGGGATACTACGACAATGAAATCAAGTAGAGGGCAAGAATCCAAAACCGAGAAATATGAGGAACTGGGACAATTTGATGTTGACGGGCGGAGTTATGAAACCCTTAAAAAGGGTAAACACATTGCGCAATCGCAGGACAGAGAAGTACAAGATCCCGGTACAACAAAGATGACAATAAATGGAGATAAAAACTACGAGGAACTACATGCTGGATTTGCTGAAAATACTTATGAAACACTGCATAGTGATGGGGATTCTAAATATGCAAACGCCTGATTTCATAAAATCAATACAGCACTCATATTTACTGATATATAATCATTTATCTAAATCTGTACATGTACGTGCAGTTTAAATGTTTACATCACTGTGCATTTTTCATCGAGTTTCTCATTAATAACGACATTTACTCAATTAATTGAATGTTCACTTCAGTGTATCATCCATGTTATATAGTTGACAATGTACTACAGATTATTGTAAGGACGTTAGATGGTTGATAGCGACATCTTATTAAACAATGATAAGTGTGCCACTCAGAAATGTTAGATAGTATTCTAGATCACGACCATATACAATGATTCCATTTCACTAGATCTAAAGCAAACTGATGACAAATTCACTGATCTAAAACTAGCTCATGACATTTTACTGAACTGTAACCTTTTCTCCGACCTTAAGAGTTTCCATGTAACATTTGAGAAGGGTGTGGCATGCTAACATGGGACGACTGGTCCTTTCTGGTTTCTTATCTGTAATTATTCGTCATATTGTGACCATTTGTAAATTAAAATTTGTTGTAGTTCAATGGACTTGCAATTTCGATTAGCCATTAGTACGTCTTCATTACTATTTTATACTGTGTGCTTATTTGTAAATTAATGTATATTTGGTTTCCGAATAAGACACGAATGATAATTTGTTATTTGTAAATAAACATATTTTAGTAGCTTTTGTCTGAAATTATTTTTCTAATTGCAGCGTCAGTAGGATAGCGAAATAAAGAAATTAGAATGGAAGTTTTCTTAATTTTCATTATTCTGCCCAAGACACTTGCTGCATACTAAGGTTTATTAATGACCTGAACGGAAGTCTTTAAGTGACCCTGTTTAAACAAAAATTGTTAGGTGGGAAGCACACCCATATCAAGCCGTATACAGATTGGGAATGAGAAAGGGCTAGGGTCTAAACAGTTTTCTTCTCATGAACCAATGGTTAAGTGAATTTCAAATTATGTATACATGGTCGTATAATCAAAAGCTACAAAGATTGCAAATGCAAAAAAAAAAAAATGTTTATAAACTAGACACTAGGGAGCGCCTTATAAACATAGAATATAATTTTATACGTATGGCTAAAAACGGATAGACATTTTTTTAAACAAACATATTTCACGCCACACTCAACATTTTTTCTGTTTTATGGTGGCGGCCAGTTATAATTGGTGGAGGAGAGAATCGGGTTGCCATGTACCGAGAAGACATCGACAGTTTTCCTAAAAAAGGTGTCAAGCTTTTATTTGAAATGTTTGCAAACATTCCTCATCCGATCCAATTATCATACAGGTATCCTACCGCAACTGCTGCCTAATCGATGTTGTGTGGCTACACTTTATTGCGTCAATTACTTTATACAAATGCCCTATTATCTATATCACAATAGTATCCAAATGTACATAACCTAAACTTTTTTTTTTTTTTTTTTTGCAATGGATAAATTAAAAAGCAATACAGCCTTGAAAAAGCTTGAAAAAACACATTTGTTTCCTTATTTCGACATTCATCAAGTAAAGTGACTCGGAATATACCTAAAAAAAAGCCATGTGGTAGTTGCAAATGGGAGTGAGCTCCAAAAGGAACCAAAACCGGGTATTATTTCATATATACATGTATGAAAAGTAAAACAATATAAACAAATTATTTCATACGCTTGTCTCTGAGCAAGTATTTGACTTTTTTGGAAGAATTTAGATCATATGATCATATGATTAAAGTAAGCTATTAAAAGTTTCCTTAGATCATAATCGTTATGAATTTTCAATATTTGCTCGCCACAGGTTTGCGAAATGGAAAATTCAAAACTCGTATCAATAATGGAATGTGGATGATAACTCGTTACAAATCATGTATATATATATATATATACATATAAACACGGACCTCTGGAAACCAAGAGGTGGGATCAGGTGCCATGGAGGAGTAAGCATCCCCTGCCGACCGGTCACACCTGCCATGAGTCCACAGTCTAGTCCAGTGAAACAAGTGAGGAGTGTATCCTCGTCACATTTGGTACAGACGCCTCAACAACCGACAACGAAAAGGCAATTCAACATTTCACTTAGTGAAACAGAGTAGTCGCAAATAAGACTATTATACTGACCGAAAAACGTGCGGAACG
>BROG01001410.1:0-35000 GCA_030159075.1 Atrina japonica | reverse complement strand
AAACAATTTCTTGATTTATCATATCCATTGAAACAGAACATATAATGTATATAATAAATCCGGAAATTGTTTTAAACTTCCTTACACTCTAAAATACAGAATAATATATCGGGGTTACGGCTTAGTAATGCAGTAAATGGTTAGATATTTTGTTCATTCATCATATTGATATTAGCAGCTACAAGAAAACATTGGTGTAAATAGAAAGCATTGTTTATACCAAGGTGGAGGTAAATCAATTTACTTTCAGGTCTTAACAAAACTTATATTTTCTATTTCGCGGAAAAAAAACGAAAATTATATAAAATGTTTTAGATACCAAAGTATAAGTCTTTAGGATGCCCAGGACACAGAAACAAATGGACAGATACGGACCTCTGGAAACAAACCAAGAGGTGGCATCAGGAGGCATGGGTGAGTAAGCCTCCTCTGTCGATCAGTCACAAGCTCCGTGAGTCCACAGTCAAGTCCAAATGAAACACGTGAGAAACGAATCGCCATTACATCATCCGGTACAGACAACTAAAGTACCGCCACCAAAAAAGGCAACTCAACATTTCACTCAGGAAAACAGCAATCGCAAACATTACTATTATACCAACCGGAATTTGTGCATCATATTTAACATCAAACGCGGTTTTCGATATCCATGTGTAAATAATTTGTCAGTGAGAGCTTTACATTTGTATACGAAATCTTTAGTATGTTGAAGACGCACTGGCACATCGTATCATTTGTAAATAATAAAACCCCATATGCAGGTGACTCTGAGATATCACGACTAAAACGTGGGACATTTACGATGGGAAAGTAGAAATCGTCATCTTTGTCATATAGCTTAGTTGCCAATTCCTTGTTTGTGTCTACAGTATGTAAAATGATTATGTGTTCGGTTCTGTTAATTTTAGTTAGCTCAGATGTATCACATTAGCATAGCATGAGAACCGTCATTATTAATTGACAAAACACCGTCAATATATGTAAATGTGAAATAAATTAAAGGAGCTTTCTCATTTTTGATTCAACAGTTTCTAAATGAAGTCCAGTTCTTATGAACAGGTAGACAAATAAAGGGGCAAACTTGGTTCCCATAGGAATGCCAGCAGGGGTTTGTTGGAACAACACGCCTCCGAACATTACAAATGTATGATATATTAGAAATTCCAGCATGTTTTTTATATCAACTCCAGTGTATTTATGTGTAGTATCAGAGTGGTGTTGGGCAAAATAATATTATGAAAACCAATCACTAGATTTTTAAATTTCGGGTACCACCTTTAGTGAAAAAAAATTATCGATGATGCTGAAGCGCCTTTCTTTTGATTTTGGAATAAAGTAGAGAGAGAGAGGTCGTATGTTTCGATCCTGTGAATTTGAGGAAAATTGTGTGCCTTCAAATTTCTAAAAGTTGTTTAGAAATTTAAAGTATCAGCATCTGATTTACACCGCTTTTGAAAAAAAAAACAACTGTACTGTAGTCCTGAAATTTATCTTGTACGGCTGCCAATATCTTGTTAAAGTGTAAAGATAAAGGTTTGGTAGAAGATTGTTGGATCCTGCTATATATATAGGGTTTTATGAAGTTGAGGTATCCAATATAAATATAGTAGCTCAAAATCAGTATAGTGGTGAGTATATCAAATGTGCGCAATACGGACACGTGAATATGAGGGATCTCATCCTTTGAAAATGAACTACGTGTTTATGTAGGATTACACAAGTTCGTATTAAACCTTAGGTCTTCTAATAAACAATAATAGTAATGTGCTTCGCAGCATAAAAAAAACTACATTACGTGATGCTTTGTCTGCTGGGACCAGAATACATATTGGTCATGTAATCTATCCAGATCTGTTGCTACTGCTGGGTAACTGAATGTAGAGGGAGAACTTGTTTTTTCAGTTCTTTAAAGTTTTCGAATACGAAATTTTATCAACCACTGTACCGCTTTTTACCATTTAGAAAAAGTATCTGGTTACAAGTATTCATGCTTGGCCCATCGTCTGGTATTTTTACATCGTCAGAATTCATAGCTAAACTGAAATTTTAATGGAACGGACTCTCGGGTATTTAGGATCTCTTAAAATAACATTTTTGTTTTTTTTTTTCATTTTCAACAATAGAAACGTCGCCGGTGATGACATATATCTGAAGGGAGATGATGTACGTAAACATGCGCCGGTTATTTATAGAAAGCGGTTTAGATGGTTTTTCGAGTCAAAATGTAATTATATTACAGTAATTTCATATATAAGATGTATTAGTTCAGTCAGCGAGGTATAAAACCCTTATAAATAGCTGGGTCAATTCAGTCTAATATTCTTATTTACAGCATTTACACTGGTTAATACTACATGTTGATCTACTAAATATAAATAAAGTTGCGGTTGCTAATTGTCCAAGAAAAAGAATTTCTCGACTCAGAATTTCACTTTAAAATGTTTCAGTTTGTACTGCCATGATCTACTGAACAAGTTCAGTATTCTGCAATAGCCTTTAGGTTATACTCTTCCAGTGCTTGGTTTAAATTTAGGTACATATGACAATGTTGTCTATAAATGCTCATTTTTTCGTTTGAAGTAGGTGTTTGCACAAAATAAGACAATAGACATCTAAAGATTTTTGCGGAAAAATATAACGAATTAAATCCAAAGATGTTGGTATTTAGAGGCGGGAAACTCAAACTGTTAGACCTACTCTGTATTTATTTATTTTCATTTCGAATATGTTAAGTTGAAGTAGTCTGAATCCCATGGTTATTTTGTCGAAATAACAACCCGTTTCAGTACTTTCAGTACTTTAATTTATTACCTGTTTCGAACAACGTTAATTTAACTGTTTTCTGATATCTGGATCACTACACGGTAAACATACAGTTGTATAGTGCATCTTATATTCTACGTGTTGTGATGATTAATGTTTTTAAAAAAATTATCATACAATACCATTTCGTTTTTGTTTTCTATATTCTACCAGAACACATGGGGTTGCAGGGGCTTAAAATGAAACACAAGTAACATGCATCCACATCTCTTTATTTCATACCACATATTTTGTTTCAGAAAATATTGCATTTAACAAGTCAGCTACACAAAGTTCTAACCTGTACGAGCACAAATGGTTAGCCGGGACAGCTGTCGATGGAAACGGAAACCAAGTACTGACCGGAAACTCGTGTGCTTGCACTGCTCTTTATAAACCAACAGTATGGTGGAAAGTAGATCTAGGAAATGTATATGCCATATCCGAAGTTAAAATATTTTACAGTAATGAAGGTTGGTACTGTTTGAACCTGAATTTACATGAACCACATACACCCTTTTAAAAGTACTCAGATGACTTGAACACATTTTTGTTTTTATTTTTCACCAGGATGTCTAACATATCATTTATATTTTATTTCAAAACAGGTTTTCATTCTAGATGAATTTGATAACAATTAATTAAAGGGGCGATACCTGTGTTTTTTTTCCTCTTTAAACTACTAAAATTGATATATAATAACAATACAAAGGCAAATTTTGCAATTTCTGTATATTTTGAGAAAGTTGCATTAGACATTCGGGTTTTGTACTCTTTCACTCTCATCTGAAAATATCATCCGTACCATATCTGACAACCACATTGAACAACAAAATAGATAGTGATATAAGATTTTGTATGCCTGTTTTAGCACTCATTTGTTATTGTTCATCAATACACTAGCATTAAGGGTAGAAAGAATCGAAATAATTAGTTTGGCAAAACACAGCTATGTTCTTTTAATGTAGATACCTTTGCATTTAAGGAAATTTGACATTTCAAATACATATCAATTTCCGATGCTAAGCACATTGATGTATTTTGTATAATTTGACAAATCTGTTAAAAGATTTTGAGTAACATATAAAGAATGAAGTTCTCATTCTAGGTGAGAGAGCCTTACCTGGGCACTATTTAAGTTGTTGATAACTTTTATATACTAGTAAAACATTTGTCTACCAAACTCCCCGTATACCTACCTTATATGGTAGTCCCAATTAACTGGACAATCATATGACATTTTGAGGACCCTAGATGCAACCTTCTGGATAAGAGCTGTGAATGACTCGTATGCCTCATGTTAAGCGAACAGATCGAAGTCTAACGTTGGTGATATTCGTACAGAAGACATAAAATAGGCTTCATTTTGAATCTTCGGTATCTCAAAACTAAACATTTTTGTGACCTTTCATTTTATAATACAATCAAATGAATTGATAGTGAATCCTGTGATATTGAAAAACCGCTTTCATTGATATCATATATGGACTATCTTTTGTTATTGCTTGTGAACCAATGTGAACGAAATATATCAAATATGTACGTAATGAAGAAACGGACAAATATAAATTACAAAATTATAATAATGATAATGTTCTTGGATTTCCAATCGTTAACTTTGCAACTTCATGTAAATGTAGCCCTGAACACCTGTATATAGTTTGTAAAACATTTATGATACGATTTGTCACTTTAAACCAATTGACACTCATGCTGATATTGCTATCGACATAATATGACTTTTTATCTAAATAATAATATTGAATTCTTTCCCTAAGTGATATAACTTATGTGTTTTACGACATTCATAGCTAACATCATGTTTATACAAAATTCCAAACAGTTTGACAGTGCTTTTTATCATTTTTTTTTTCAAAATTCAGAATAGATCGTGCACTAATTTCTACAATTCTAACAATGGATCTTAAAATGACATGAACTTACAATTTCAATCACGTGTATTTAGTAGAACAGGTCATTGCAAATCTAATTATGCTCATTGCATTGACCATATGTTCTACCTGACTAAACATGATTTCATTTTCAGGAAACTCATACAGACTGTCTGGCTTCAAGTTGTACATGACTATACAGGGTAACTTCATATCCAGTAGTCCAGAATATGTCCATAACAATGGTGTACATGATGGATCTATTAACTTGACAGATTTTACGGCAAAAGTGGCAACATTTGGACAATATTTGGCAATATACAAAGATCGATCTTCAACATGTGTACCACCATTTCCAATAATTCCGGCATTTTGTGCTCTGTTTGAACTTTGTGAAGTGGAAGTTCTCGGTAGGCAAATTTTAAAACGTTTGTTTATGTATACTAAATAAAATACATGTATGAATATCATGTATTTAGTTCTCAATTATTTCTCAAGTGATATCATTTAATTGTCCTATATAAGATGGATTTGTAAGTCAAAGATCATTTACTCAGACAACTCTTTTATTACATTGCAATTTATGTAAACTAAGTTGTTCATCATTTAACATGTTCTCAAATGAAGATTAAAATAGATCAAACGATACATGCTGAAATGTGGAAAGTGGGTTTTAGATTAAAGAAGTGTAATTTATGGCAACGTTGTATCTTTTATAATCATAATCGAAGATAAACGAGCAATTAAAACTAAACTAACACTCTGATTGGCGATAACAAGGCTTTTATAATAGCAGATTGTTTATGGTCAAATAAATCGGTCAAAACATCAGCATTGTGACAGACAAAGTGTTGAAATTTAATAGACAATGATTTATATTCTTAATATATTTTAGCAACGGCAACAATAATAATTATCCATTGACACAAGTTTAGCAATTTACAACTTTCTAAGTACGTATGTTGCCCGATGTTTTACAACACGTTAAGACAATGAAGGGACATAAATCACACACACACACACACACACACACACACACACACACACACACACACACACACACACACACACACACACACACACACACACACACACACACACACACACACACACACACACACACACACACACACACACACAAAACACATACACATACACAAACACACATACACATACACACATATACACACATACATACATACACACACAGATCAATATATATGACTTTTCAAAGAAAACAATTATTTTTATGTTTCAGGATGTCCAAAGAAAAAGTACGGTACAGACTGTCAAAGTGATTGCCCTGATAACTGTCTTTATGATGTGTGTGCTGTTAGTGATGGAAAATGTTATGTATGTAAAGCTGGCTACACAGGTTATATGTGCGATCAACGTAAGATAAATAAATGTGCCACGTTTATATATTTTTTTCAATATTTTAAAACGTTTTTGTCTAACAAACATGATGTATTTTATTATCGTAAAGTTTATAACTACACTTGGGGAGGTAACTCTCTCAGCACAACGATGTTGATATTGTGATGTTTTCCTGAAATTGCTATAGAAAGGTATTTTGATAATAGGATTTCATAAAAAATAGTTTTATGGGTAATTATATATTACACATGGTATGTCAGATGTTACGGGGTTTCGCCATGGTCGCAAAATAAAAGCTAGTAGTTGGTAAAAAAATTCATATTTTCGGATTTCTATGAAAAATGGTATTCTGGGATATTTTCGCATTACAAATTCAATAGCCGTTGTTTTGGAGTTTAGATTTTGCTGAAATTGCGATGCATAGGTATTTTGAAATTGTGAATTCAAATGTAAATGTCACGGAAGCATGGCTGTCATGAAAACAAAATAAAACCCTTGGTCAATACTTTTAAGGTACTTTAGTATTACAGATTCAATGACAGATTTTATATGTATCTGAAAGTCGTTGGGTTTGCAGGAAAAATATTGTCATAATTGCAATGTGGGTGGTTAAAAGATCTCCAGGGATAACTGAAAATGTGGATTGTTGTAGGTTCAATGTATTGGAAAAAACAAAAAGTGACCCATCAACCTATATTTTCTGAA
Source organism: Atrina japonica (assembly GCA_030159075.1). Taxonomy (NCBI): domain Eukaryota; kingdom Metazoa; phylum Mollusca; class Bivalvia; order Pterioida; family Pinnidae; genus Atrina; species Atrina japonica. The sequence continues at coordinate 28,224 of BROG01001410.1, read as the reverse complement.
CACTATTTTGAGATGACTTGGTTAGGAATGATGCAATCGAAATTAAAATTGATTCTGTTTTTCTCGTATGTCGTGTATTGGATCTTACGCAATCTGCTATGGGGTTACGTGCTGATGACCTCGTTTGTTTGTCATTTTCGACCAGTAAAACGCAACTCGCAGAAACTTATAAGCGATCAAATGGCAAAGGGATGTAAACATTATTCACATTTTAAACAGCATTGGACAAACCAAATCTGAAAGTGCAGAATTATTTCCATAACCTTGGGCAGGTTCGATTCGCCAAAGATACCCCTATGGTATTTTACTGATTTACGGTTTCCTTTCTGTTACAACATAAAAATCATCTCTTTAACATTGATTTATGTAAGACGCATTTTCAGTGGTCGAGCATCACACACATACAATATGTCATACGCACGTGATCTGATAGCGGATTTCGTTTCGTCCTCTACACGAAATTATAAAACGTTTATCAGATTGGGAATGACCTGGCATGCATTTTCCAAACATGGCCAAAGTACCTTAAATGGGCGTTTCCCAATAATAGTTTGTGAATAATATTTCACTAATAGCTGGGTTGTAGTATAACTTATCATCCATATTTAAAATAAATACTGTACCGTTGATAAAATTGTTATGCTAGCTATTAGTACAATGCACTCTGTTATATTGAAAAAAAATCCCACTTCACTGATTATTATTTTGTTTAAATATTTTGTTTGTAGTTGGTTAGCTTTCGTAAAAATTAAGTGCAAAGGGTGTATCTATTTTAAATTAGAACTCCACTGATGAAGTTTAATTAATAGAAACGATCGTTTTGGGCATTATAACTTTGTTATTATTTTTTAATATTTCGCAACCCTTTACGTTTAAGCGCTGACAGGCTATTACTATATCAAGATGTTATTGAAACTACTCATCGCTAACTGAATTGGTTGCGGAATTTAACTTTCTAAATGTTGATATTTTAACTTGGATGTAGGTATGAACATTAAATAGTTGATTTGAATGTAGTGCACATTAATGGTAATATCACATACATATACTCATCTAAACAAAAAGTAAATAAGAATACAGCATTTTTATGTTCCAAATAAAGAGAAAATATATTGCTACTCATTACTAGTAATACGGGATATATAAACCATATATATTTAGACTTTTAAACAATATCAAGACCCGCCAAGGCTTGGAATTAATATCTAAAATAGGTCTATTGACACTTTACCCTTTTCATTGTATGACTAAAAATGGCGAATGGCCACGCAGCTGGATGGTCAACAGAAGCATGCACTTTGGTCTACGTTGTAGATGTGATATCAAACTGATGAAATAATCTTAACTTCAATGACGAACAATTGAAGGTTGAGGAATGACAAGTATAACAACAGCAAAAGCGTGAAAGTATTACAGATCTCTTAGATCTTTGAAATCAGAGATATAAAGGCATTAGTATTAATCTGACGAGATACTGGCATCAGATGTCAGTTTAAGATATTGCCCTCAGGTGCAGACTAGGTTGCCTTGTATTCTCAAGATATCCCCAGATTCTATTAGAATTTGATTATTTGAAATAAAAAATATATTGAAATCTAGTACACACACAGTGTGTGTGTATACACATTAGAACTGTTATGCAGTTAAACATACTCACACAAATAATAGTCGCACATATAAATATAACATTTGCATTTAAACAAAATTACTTCAGTGTACACCAAAATATTTCAGTTACCCTGGCGTAGCCTACTCGAAATCCTTGGTGTTTTCTATAAAGTCGGGATGTTTGATATAAACTGTAACATTAACTGTCAAATAGACATCAGATTTGGATTTCTCACATTCAAATTAGCTAGAACATGCAGATTGAGATTATGTTTCCTTATAAATCAAACGAATTGCCATTGTATAAATGTCATGATGGCGGGGACAAAAAGCCCCCCCCCCACCCACCAAAAAAAAAAAAAAAAAAAAAAGTAAGGTCACAGCAAATTAATATCTGGTTTAATGGAATCACCGCTCCAATTTTTTCTATATTGTATTTTACTCCGCAAAAAATTATCTGATCCGTGATATTTTTTCGTTTGAAAATTAGCATTCTGTTTCCGGTTTTGATTTGTTTCGTTTCATTTTGCAGACTTGGGTTTAGGGAGGTATAAATATATCGACACACTTAATGATCATGGATGAATCGATCAATGTCTTCGCTTATGTGTGGGATAATAAACATATTCGCCGAAATACTATTTTTGTCCTTTGAAGTGGTCAATGACTTTAGGTATTTGTTAAAAAAAGTTATTTCAAAGGACGACATGCTCATCATAGCTCATGAACATCGAAATTATGGGATACTACGAATTCCCGAAAACACGGTACGAAGTATATATCGAAAACATGGTAGAAATCACTGTATAATTTGCCAAAAACACGCGTGCATGCACTCAAAATCATTCAAGGAAGTATTTCAAATGCTACTTTTTAACTTAAACGTAATGACTAATAGAGGTAACATTTTTGTTTTTTCACTTTTGTAAAGTGAATCAATCTTGCAAAACAATTTCAATTACATCAACATGGCGGTGGTTTTTGACACCAAAAGTTTCTGATATGACTAAGAGAAAAGTTCTGGAGCTAAAGATTTGTCTGCAGAATGAAATTTATACATGTAAAATCAGATGCATGTTTTCAGCAATGTGTGCCGTGTCATCAGCAAATTGTCTAATGTTTTCGGGAAATGACCCATGTTTTCAGTAATTCGGAAAGTATGTCTTCTGTTTCCGATGTTAAGTCCTCAGATGTTGTCATTGTGAGTTTGAGTGGCAATAGTTCATTCTGTGAAGAATTTGGATTGAAATTTATAAAAAGTGTTGTTTTAAAACATGAAAGTCCCTAAGAGGGTGCTCCTACATCTTTTCCTAATTCAACAAAAAAAAAAAATGCTTTCTGTGATGGGCACAGTGAAAACTATTATAAACTTCATTCAACTTGAACTTTATTGAATCTCAGTACACCAAGTAATTTTAAAGTTTATTGTTAAAACAATAGTTGTAATATCCCAAGTAGTTAAATTTTATCACTGTAACTATAGTATTCTTACACTATTGCATTGACTACTTCTTTTTAAATATTTTGATCTTTTTTATCTCTCTGGGAAGTGAAGGTTGATGTATTCATAAACATTCCATTCACTGAAAAAAATGGTGACTGGCTGAAAATAAGACATCTTTACATGTAGATTTCCACAGTATTTAATATCATCTAAATATACAGAAAAATACATAACTTACAGCAATCATGCAGATGAAAAGTTAATAATATATGTCGTGTAAGTTGAAAATATTAATGAAAAAAAAAACATTCATGACAAAATTTAAAAAAAAAAAATTCCCTCGCTTCCCCTTTGTTTTTGTCATAAGAATCCGAAGAACAAGATTTTTTTGGTGCAGACCAATTTTTTTTTTTTTTTGATGAACAATATAAAATAGGCAAACAAGAACATAGCGATCTTAAATACGAATTTCCCTATCTCCATAGAATCGGCCCATCAGTTATCCGGCCTTTATCGGGTAACTAGATGGGTTTTGTCCATTCAGTTCAAAAGCTTACACTGACCCAAATTATGTTAATTCATATAACACAGGTACAGCCCAGCCTTATTTCTCAAGTTTCAATATAAATATATACAAGAGTATCTCAAACGAGGGTTATTAAGTTTACCGTCATCATTCCCAAAATGAACTCACCACTGATTCTCAATAATTGCACAATGATCTGAGAAATAACATAAATCAAATATATAGTCAAATATGTGATTCGGATTTGTGCATTGTGTATTTTTGTGTGCGATTGTTTGTGTATGTTTGTTTGTGTAAAGATATCCCTACGTGATCTTTACCTTTTCTTGCATATGTTTTTAAATTTTCATAACTGTAAATCATTATTTCGACTATTTTTTAACAGCATGTGGTGCCGGTTCATATGGCTTTGGATGTTCAGAAACTTGCAGTGGCAACTGTAAAGGTGGTGCAACTTGTGACGTCAGAGATGGAACCTGTCCCACTGGATGTTCTGATGGATACAAGGGAAATTACTGTAACGAAAGTACAATATACTGATAAACTCTTAACGATGTTTTTTTTTTCTAATTATATAGCAGTTTACTTAAAAGACACGACATATTTATATTTTCAAGATAAAGATGATAGGTCCAGGTTCTTTTTAAAAAGAAATGATTTGTTATTTTATAGTATCACCTTTCATATCTATATATGTTCAACAAAACATTTCACGAAAGACCGTTTTATCAATGCCACCCTAAATCAAATCTTAAGATAGTTTTGCACATCTTGAAATATGAAAGATTATGGCTGTTTTACCAGATATAGTCACTTAGAAAAGTTATGCTATTTAATACACGACTTAGGTCTAATCAATGTCTCTGGATACTCATTATGATCTGATCTAATTTTGTCGTAAGTCATATGTCCTTATTAATAGTACACCAGCCGAGATTGTGGGTTTACGATGAAGTCTAAGACTTATGATCCTTTCGTAAAACGCACCCAAGGATACAGCGTGCAAACTCTGTGAATACTGGACAAACATGGACCTCCAGAGATGGGATCAGGGGCCTCTTGTTTTTGCGGAATCAAAATTTATATTTACTACCTCATTTATGAATATTTTTAAAAATGTACATATAAATAACGTTGCGGCAAATGTGTACGCTTACGATATATACATATGGCAAATTTATCGATTTTAATTAATTATTTCGCATCATTAGTAAGTACGTATCTTTTATTTTCGCAAATATACAAATCTGCCGGAACTCTTGTTATCCATATACATTTTGCAAAGGTTGACCTATTCTATCTTACAGCTTGCAGTCCAGGAGCATTTGGGATATCATGTTCATCCACGTGTGGCTCTTGTAGAGATGGCATTACCTGCAATCATATAAATGGGTCATGTCCGACTGGATGTGGGCTAGGAGTAATGGGACAATATTGCAAAACAGGTTTGTATTATTTTCCTAACTTCAATATTACTAGTTTGTACAATTTAAAATTATTTAATCATGAAGAATAGCATATATAATACTGTTAACAGTATTCATTCATTAATAAATTTCATTAATGTAAAATGACGGTTTTTCAATGTCACTAACTACCATGTGCTGTTAATAACAATAATGATTCCACTACTACTACTACTACAAGTACTAACACTGCTGCTGCTACTACTACGATATCTACAACTATTTCGATTATGTTTGTTTATTTGTTCCTTTGTTGTTGTTTAACATCAATAATATTTCACTCACATGGAGACGTCACCAAACGCCGGTGAAGGGCTACAACTGTTGGAGTATGCTTGGGACTTACGGCCATTGAGCAATGGAGTTTTTTTAACGTGCCGACACCTACTGCAACACGGGATCTCGAGTTTTACTGTCTCATACAAAGGACAGGAAACCAACCTGCCGCCGGCTGGACTTGAACATACGACCTCATGACCAAGAGTCGAGCGCACTACCGACTGGGCCAGATATGCTCACTACGATTATGGTAATGGATTCAGTTCTCTGTCCTCTTCTGTTCTCGATCATCTACATACAACAGAAGTACGTCATTATGCGAGCACTCTCGGCTGACCTGATTACTAAGGAAAATATTGGAGTATCCGTGGCTAGTGAATTGTATTTTCTGAAGACTCGAAGATGCGTATGAAACAGGTAAAGTATAAATATTTCTTTGTAATATGCACAACACAACATTTCGATAAGTAAAACAATTTAATATTACTTATCTCCTTATAGACCTAAACAAATAATCAATCTGAAGCTGACATATCGTCTGCTCAATGTTCGGGTATCATAATATTTATATCACGTGACCCAGGATTATAGGGGTGAACCTGCATTAAATATTTTGAGGCTGTATATGAGTGAGCGATCACGCCCCATAAACATTTGTAATCGGTATACTCATATTCTATGAAACAAATGATGACTTGTTTTCAGTTATTAGCGGTCTCAGGTCGCAATTGGTAAATGCAATTAACAATTAATAAATAATTGATTTTTTGATACATTTAGAACATTGATGAAAATAATAAATCACTATCGACCACACTGTGTTGGTGTTATCAACCGACGTAGGAGATAATGCTTTCTTGGGTTGAGAACTCCATGTGTTATCCGAGAATGAGGCCGTTAATTATTTTATTACATAACATTTAACCAGTTTATCACCGCATCAATATGTAAATCGGTCACGCATCAGTGAGATGTGATCTTATTAAGGATGAACAACCAAAACACAATAGTTTTAAACGGCTAAATAAGTTGCAAGTCTAGTGTTTTAGAATCCGTCTTTTTCAATAGTGTTTGGACACCATCACCGTCAGTAGTGGTTGAACGAAAATGTTTGTTTAAACACTCGTCGTTTGTCATCTTGAATGCACTTCCTTGACAGCATTGATGATTGGTAATACAATGATCACCGAGCTTGTCAAGATTCGGGAATCCCTTGTGTTATTTATAGGTACAACCTGGGTATGTTGGATTGTTATATCTACCTGCAAAGCAAGCTATGGGTTAATGTAACGATTGTACGAGAACAAAAAGTATGAAACTAGCCAATAAGAAAGTAGAAGACAAGAGAGTCGTGTTATAATAACGCATGCATTTAATTTCTATTGACATACAGGATTTTGAAAATGATATAAACTGAGTGCAATAATTTTGAATGCTTGATATTTATAGTAAACCAGTGTTATCATATTCATATTGACATAATTGTGATTGAACTACATTTTTATATTTTGTAGATTAAACCCTTTTGATCGAAATATAAGTGAAGGTTATAATATTCGACCGCCTTAATAGACGCTTATCAAGCAGTGAGAGAGCAATGTTTTGCATTGCGAAAAGCGTCCAAGTTGTACAATGCCCCCCCCCCCCCTTCCTACATCACTACACGGTAGGGTTGACGGACGTATTTCTATTGATACTACATCTGCTAGGCCTGCTTCTTTGTTGTCCATGGAGGAGGAGACACGTTTGGTTGACCATCTTAAGTCAATGTCAAACGTGGGATACAGTTGTATGAGAGCCCAAGCATGTGAGTTAGCAGCAATTATGGCCGTTGTCACTGGTGATAAAAAGATATCAACTAATCCATGAACATGACATGATTTTACAACAATCCATATGCCCCGAGCTCCATGTATTCAAGGCACCAGTCCCTGCCTAAAGTGCATCACCAGAGGCCATTAACTCCTATTAAAGTAAAATCCATATATCCTGGCGAGGTGGAGTCTTTTTGGAATCATTCTTGACCTGGCGAGTTTAAATGTTAGGTAAATGAAGCAAAAATTAGAATCAAACTGACTACAGTAATCGTTACTTCCTCTCATTAAACATAAGAGAGTACCCAATAAAGAATACAGCGTTTTTCACGTGCAACCCATAACCGAAAAGTGAGTAAAACGATCCCTATGGCAATGGAAAGGTTACTCCGCCCTGCTATCGTTTTTTAATCGGACAATACCATGAACTGGAGCATACACTAAATAAAAATAAACTAATCGACTCTCCAGAGTCAATCTATAATCTGGATGAGAAAAGAAGAAATCACCCATATATTGGATTTGCAGGAAAAGGAACACTTAGCTGTTTATTTATATTATTGAAGGGGCAACGCCAGAGGAGGATTTTGTTGTCTGTGAGTCTGGCAACTTTGAATCTAATTCTGAAAAAAACAACATTTTTCCAAATATGTGAATCCACAAGATAACATCGTTTTATATCATCGTTTGATATGATCGCTATATATGATGGTCATCTCAGTCATGTGGGCATCTCCCTTATCAGTTGGGTGGATAGATGTATCATTTTCTTTCTTTTTCCACCACACTGCTCACATACCCTCAGTCCCTTGATGTCGGATGTTTTGGGCCACTTCGAAAATGCACAGCAGAGAATGTTCAACATTTTAAGGCGAAAATCATAGACAGACTCTATCATGCTTGAATGTTTGCAAGCTGGCCTGTAAATCACATTCCTTAGCATTATCTCTTGAGTACTTAAATGACATCAATTTTCAAAGCAAGCATATACCCTTTCAATAAGCAGGCCATATCAGGAAAAAATCTAAAGCACGCCATAGCTTATCAAAAAAAAAATATCCTAAAACATGTTACACGTGAGAAAGGATCAACACAAGATTTTTGCAACAAAGAGATAATGTAGTTAACTATAAATTAGAAAAGTAAACCGAGCCAAACAGGAAATAATGATCATGATCTGACTGGTGGAATAGTTGTCAAGGAAAATATTACAAACAACAGTGTCCTGGAGTCTGAACCTGGGTCAACAAAAACAGTTTTGTAGATCTCTGATGACTTATCTGATGACGACGACGATACAGACGGTTATTGTGTGTGTCAGAAATGTAACAACTGTGGACACCGGACACATCTTTGTTTTGGGTCTGAAATTACAATGGTCCGTAGACACTCTGAATTCATTTGACCTGACTGTCATTAAGATTTTCCTTTCTATTTATTTTGAATTTTAATCATTCATTATAATTTGTAATTAATATAAACTGTGCTTTTTCATAATCATTTTATTTCTATTTGATATCACTTAACTCACAGTTATGAATAATTTCAGGTTTTTTCATCATTTTATTATATATATAATATATATATATATATATATATATATATATATATATATATATATATATATATATATATATATATATATATATATATATATATATATATATATATATATATATATATATATATATATATATATATATTTATTTATTTATATATATAGTTTGTGTGTAGTTTGAGCATATCACACGTGCTTGTATTCTAATTTGTCAGTTTGCTTGTTTTCGTGTGCTTTCTTTTAATTTGCTTTCTGAGAGAAAAAAATATATTTGTTATACATTGTTACACTAACAATTCACACAGCAATCGAAAACATCCCTCGATAACTGATGTCAGCCTGAAACATTTTTCTTTCGGTAGTTCTCGGACTACAACTCAGGTGATCGACAACAGAAGAAAATGCATAAGCCATTATGGACGCTGACTGCATTTTGTAGAGATATAACTACTTTTTTAAATTAAATATTTTATATTAAGTTGATTTTGTCAACCTAATGTCTTCATAATAAAGGTGTTTTGCATCTTAAGGTGATTGAGAACCGGAGACACCTCGATACTACTTCTACCGCAACTACTAGTACTGCTAAATATCTAGATATAAATTATTACTACTACAACAACAATAATAATAATAATAATAATAATAATAATAATAATAATAATAATAATAATAATAATAATAATAATAATAATAATAATAATAATAATAATAATAATAATAATAATAATAATAATGATAATAATAAATAAGGTTCATATTATTGCTAATAATGATTCTAATAATAACCCTCTCCCTTATAAACAGCTTGCATCACTGGGAATTATGGCTACAACTGCAATGAGAGCTGTAGTGGAAACTGTCTGGACGGATTGACATGTAATGTACAAACCGGATACTGTGATAATGGCTGCGCTGCAGGATGGAAGGGAGACACATGTGATAAAGGTACAGTGTTATCAAGACAAGACAAGACTGTTGAATAAGTTAAATAATATGCTAAGTAATAGTTCAAGATATCTACATATAAATTTGAATTCTGTAGCATACATACATATATGTTTATACATTTTAATATCAGGGTCATTAGCTAATTGATCAAACATAATTATTTTGATTTTTTCTTCTATCACTACTTGCACTCGGTGTACAATAACAAATCAGAGCTGAACACAGTGGTAACAAATCTTATATTCCTATATATGTTGCTTTAAAAAGTCATGTCCACTTTGGTCTTCATAAACAAATAGTCAGGTTGAGTAATTGCAATTGGAAACGGACCAAACATTTTTTTCAAATTTCAATAAGAAATATAACACTTTTGATATATCATTTCATAAGTGAGTAAACCATATACTTTTATTTATTTTTTTAATTAGAGTATCTGTCAATATTGCTCAGTGTGGATTAAGACGTGACAATTAAATCCAAATAAATGATATATTAAAATGGTGTTATAGTATAAGTGTCTTGTCTAACAAATGTCACAAAATGTTTTTTACTGTCAATGACTTATGTCTTGTCAATAGTTTGTAACAGCGGGACGTATGGTCGTAACTGTCTGAAAAATTGTACCGGGAATTGCGCAAATGAGGCAACTTGTAATAAGGTTGATGGATCCTGTCAAAATGGATGTAATAGTGGTTGGAAAGGAAACAACTGTAATGAGGGTAAGTGTATATTGTTATCAGTGCATTTTCCGATTGAACATTTTTCGTATTGTTGAAATATAAAACATCTCAGATACCAATGTATAAATCACACCCGCCGTGAGTCTACAGTCAAGTCCAAATGAAATACAAAAGGAACGAATCCTCTTCACAGCTGATACAGACGTCTCAATAACCATCAACGAAAATGCGAATAAACATTTCACCTAATGAAACAGAATAATCGCAAACAATACTATTATACCGACCGTAAAAGGTGCGGAACGTTGACACTAAACGCGGTTTTCGATATCTCTGTATCAATAATGTGTCAGTGAGTAGTTTACATCTGTATATAATATGTTCATATTTCAATATGTTGAATACGCCCTGGTATATCGGATCATTTGTGAAATATAAACTCCATATACGGGTTACTGTGGGGTGTTACTACTTAAATGTGGAACATTTACGATGGGTAAACCGACATTGTCGCGTTTGTCGTATAGCTTGGTTGCCAGTTCTCCACCTGCGTCTATAGTCAGATAAGTTTCCAAGTATGAAGGCTTTGTGTTTAATTCTAATATATCTTTAATTTCTAGTTCGATGGGATATATCGCATTAACATATGTATAAAAATTGTCATTTTTAATTGACAAAACGACTTCGGCATGTTTAAATGTCTAATTAAATGAAACCTCTAGTTTTTCAATATTAAGATATTTTTATTTTTTATTCTGTCTTCCATTTCACAAACAACACGACAAATGTACAATACTAACAACACCCACAGGCATATGTACAACAATTACATCACCCACAGAAATATAAAGCTTTATGAATGGTATTTAATAATTCCAACGTGACTGCCTTTCATGTTTCTATGGACGGTCAGTATCAAACAATGGCGGATGATGTAATTTACAATCTACGGGACAAATTAAGATATTTATCAAAAAAGGAATATTGTCCTCGATGAAATAAAACAGGTCTTATGTTGGTTACTGACCGCCCACGGGAATATGTCGGCTAGATCATGGAAGGCTCAGCTTCTTCAACCAGATATATTCCCATGGACGATCAGTAACAAAACTTATAACCAATTATGTATGGCGACAAGCAGGAACGATAACTCTAGTCAGTTCATATTTAATGTTATACTAAGATTTGAACTCTTTCAAGTGAATAAATGGTTCAAAAGACTCAACCCTGTCAGGTTTTTTTGTATTTTTTCCATACTCATGCATATATCATAGTAAAAAAATATAAAAGGATGCGTAACGTTTACTCATCGCATCGATAAAATTTTCATTATTCCATATGTTAAATTTTGAGAAATAATTCAGCATTTCTGTGACTCAAATGTAGTTAAAATTTTGTTTACATTTGTCATTGTTTGTCTAAATAAAGTTTGTGAGAGCGGCCGCTACGGATCTAACTGTAGAGAGACCTGTGGGAGATGCATCAATATAACGACCTGTGACAGACAGACAGGTGCGTGTCAACAAGGGTGTGCTGATGGATACAAAGGAATTCTTTGCCGGGAAAGTACGTGACACTTCCTTATCCGAAGTCAGATAAGGACCTTGTTTATCTGTCTTTCAATATTTTGGTCAGAAACTTAACGTACGTTTATATTTGAAGATAAAATGGCCAAAATGGACATTTTATAAACTACACAAAAACTAATATTTGTGATAAATGTTAATGGTTTACATGTCCATGGCAATATATGTCGTCAACGACAGTATTAAATCGATCTGAATCGACATTATCATAAAGTAATACATTGTAATAGTCATAAAGCAGTAATGGATAACAATCGTAAAAACAAACAATTTGTTTGATAATTCCACCTTAGCTATATATTCCGCTGTACTTCTCCAGTTTCCATTTGCGTGTGTGTGTATATGTGTGTGTTTTTTGTGTGTGCGTGTGTGTGTGCGCGCGTGCGAGATTAAAAAATCAATTAGATTCAAAACGTCAGCAATGTAGATAAGTAATATTAATGTTTAACATTGCAGGGTGTAACGTCGACTTCTACGGACGCAACTGTTCCTTACAGTGTATCAAATGCAATACTACATGTGACCATGTGACAGGTCAATGTCAAGGTAAGGAATTGTTATAAATCAAGTCTTGGAAAAAAGTTTTTAGATATAAATGCATGTCGTCGACACTTCAATACTATGGAATCCAGGAAAATCTGAAAAATACAGAACAATATGTCAGAGATGTTGGAGTTAACCATGTACGATAGCATCTCTTCTTCCAGGAAGAGGAACTGGTAACTGTCGAAAATACGATAATTCTATTTGATGCATAGGCGTCGGAAGCAAACTTAAAACACACACACGCCAGAAGTGTGGGGGGGGGGGGGGCTAAACCAACTTAACTCACACACACGTCAGAAGTGTGTGTGTGTGTGTGGGGGGTAAACCAACTTAAAACACACACACACACCAGAACCGTCTTGGGGCTAAGCCCCAAATTTCAACACCTATTCCTATCTTTGCAAAAAATGGGGGGGGGGGGGGGGGGCTAAGCCCCCCTAGCCCCCCCCCCCCTCTCCGGCTCCGACGTCTATGTGATGTATATTGTTGTATAACTACTTTATCTCATAATCGAACTTTGATATATAAATACCATGGCTATGTCTACACAAAGAGTGAAATAAAGCAAGGTTTGCTATGTTCTTAATTTACTCTGTGAAAAAAAAAAATAGATCCAATTACCTCGGAAATGCCAGAGTTTTATTTTTTGGGTAACCTTATTTTAAGTACATATCCATACCTCATAAAACCCCATATAAGCAGAGGTGCATAGCAGAATCCAGCAAATGTTCTACCAGATCAATATCTTTACTCCTTACCAATATACTGACGGTCCTTAAGGATAAACTTCAACAATACTCTATAGTTGATTATTCCAGAAGCAGAGTGAGGCAGATTTGGATACATATAAATTCCAAATATCTTTTAGAGAATTTGAAGGCATACCATTTTCGGAAATTAAATAAAAATCAATACATACGACGTTTCTATCCTTTACACCACGATTCCACGTGAGAAATTAAAAAAAGAGACTTTTAGCATCATAGACACTTGTTTTTTTTTTTCACTAAATGTCGTACCCGAAAATTAACAACTAAGCTTTATGACAAACACGAAGGCTTCGGCTTTCCCATCAGAACAGTTTCACATTTAAGTAGTAATATCAAACAATCTTCTGCATATGGAGTATATATTTCACAAATGATCGTGTTCAACACATAAGTATTTCATATATAGAGGTAAACGTTTTAGTAACAAATTAGTGACACAGGGATACCGAAAACCGCATTTGATGTCAGCGCTCTGCATATTTTACGGTCGGTATAGTAGTCTTTTTTGCAATTACTATATTTCACTAATTTACATGTAGAGTTGTCTGTTCGATAGCGATTGATGAGAGGTCTGTACTAATTTTGACGAGGATTCATCCCCATTTACTTCATTTGGATTGGACTGTGACCTCACTGCGGGTGTGACCGATCGACAGGGGATGGTTACTCCTCCATGGCGCTTGGTTCCATCTCTTAATTTCCAGGGAAATTATTGTTTTATATATTTCCTAAATAGGGTTGCGTGCTTGTGATTCATAAACGATTTCAGTCGGACCACGGTGAACTCATAATTCTACAAATGACGTGGTCTGTTTAGCAATATTCAAAAACAAACAGAGCATCATTTCATTACTTAAGTTGTTGCAGGGTGAAAACGGTACTTTATGTATAACTTCTACTGATTTGAATATGATTAAATCTACAGCTTGAATTTTGTCTGGTAAGCAAAGGAAATTAAATCATATTAATACAACACTTTAACCAGGTACATTTTGAAAATAATAAAAGTATTTGAAATGTAATGTTTTCAGTTGCAATGTTAGGTATATGTTCATGCAAAAGCAATTTATTAATTTACTTAAATAAACCTGTGTAATTTCATTCTATTGGTGTGTTGCTTCCATAAATAAGTATCACTCAAATAACCAAAATGTAATCCCTTAATTTTCATTTTTTGTTTTAGGCGCAAGAGCATCAGCTGTCAGTCATGATCTAAAGATGCCATTTGTACTCTACGGTGTAATAAGTTCAGTAATCATATTTTTTTCCGCTGCACTTAATATTTGGTTACTGAGAAAAAGTTTTCAACATAGCTCAAAAAATAATATCAACATAAACGAATTTGAATTGCAAGATAAACCAGGTCTACATATTAAAGCTAGCAACAGCAATGACAAAAGCAGCGGGGATACTACGACAATAAAATCAAGTACAGGCCAAGAATCCAAAACCGAGAAATATGAGGAACTGGGACAATTTGATGTTGACGGGCGGAGTTATGAAACCCTTAAAAAGGGTAATAAATCTGCGCATTCGCAGGGCAGAGAAGTACAGGATTCCGGTACAACAAAAGTGATAATAAATGGAGATAAAAACTACGATGAACTACATGATGGGTTTGCTGAAAATACTTATGAAACAATGCATAGTGATGGGGATTCTAAATATGCAAACGCCTGATGTCATACAATCCATACAACACTCATATTTACTGATATATAAACATTTATCTAAATTTTACATGTACGTGTAGTTTAAATGTTTACATCACTGTGCATTTCTCATCGAGTTTATCATTAATAACGACATGTACTCATTTAATTGAATGTTCACTTCAGTGTATCAGCTATGTTATATAGTTGACAACTTAATACACTTTATTCTATAGAATTTAGATGGTTGAAAGCGACATCTTATTAAACAATGATAAGTGTGCCACTCAGAAATGTTAGATAGTATTCTAGATCACGACCATATACAATGATTCCATTTCACCAGATCTAAAGCAAACTGATGATAAATTCATTGGTGTTCTAAAACTAGCCCATGACATTTTACTGAACTCTAACCTTTTCACCGACCTTAAGAGGTTTCTATGGAACACTTGAGAAGGGTTTTGCATGCTAGCATGGGACGCCTGACTCATTCTCGTTTCTTATCTGTAATTATCAGCTATGTTGTGATAATTTGTAAATTAAAATTTGTCGTATTCCAATAGACTTGCAACTTCGATTAACGATTATTACTTCTTCATTACTATTTTGTATTGTGTGCTTATTTGTAAATAAATGTATATTTAGTTTTTGAAGAAGACACTAATGACCGTTTGCGATTTGTAAATAAACATATTCCAGTACCTTTTGTCTGAAATTATTTTTCTCATTGAAGTGTCAGTCGGATTGGGAAATAAAGAAATTAAGATGGAAGTTTTCTTTATTTTCATTATTCTGTCTAAGACACTTGCTGCATACTAAGGTTTATTAGGTGACCTGAATGGAAGGCTTTAGGTGACTCAGATTTAACCAAACAAGGTAGGTAGGAAGTACACTCCCTACACCGATTGTGAATGCAAGAGAAGTAGGTCCTATACAATTTTCTTCTCATGGACCAATGATCAGATTACTTTCAAATTTTGCATGCATGATCGTATAATCAAGAGCTACATATATTGTAAATGGCAAAAAAATGTTTACATACCAGTCACGACGGAGCGCTCCATCAACATAGATTATAATTTTACACATATGGTTAAAAGCTGATAGAATTTTTATAAACAGACATATTCCACTCCATACTCATCAATTGTTCAGTGTAATGGTGGCGTCCAGTTATAATTGGTGGACGATAGAACCCGGTTACCATGTACTCGAGAAGACATCATCGGGTTTCCTAAAAGAATTGTTAAGCTTTTATTTGAAATGTTTGCATGCATTGCGCGTTCGATCCAGTTACCATATAGGTATCCTACCGCAACTGCTGTCTAATCCATGTTGTTTAGCTACAATCCATTGCGTCAATTACTTGCATATTGTTACAATGTCCTATTATCTTTATCCCAATAATGCCTAAATGTACATAACCCAAACTTGTTATTTTTCTCTTCTGTATAAATTGAAAAGTAACACAACAATAAGCTTAAAGGGAATCACTTATCATTTATAAAATGAAGCAGCTTAGAAAATATCTGAAAAAAAGTTGTCGATTCAGGCTCATTGTAAGCATTTTCAGTAAGATAGGCCGATAACAAGAAGGGATCGGCTCTGTGGCAAACTGGAAGGAAAATCAAAATCTCCCTGTTGTTGAAAAAACTTCTCCATAGGAAGCCGCATGGTACTTGCAAATAGGAGTGGGCGCAAAAAATATATTAAAAATTTGTTTCATACAAATATATCTGCGCAAGTATATGACCTTGTTAGAACAATTTAGATCATATGATTAAAGAAAAGCTATCATGAGTTACCTCTAACGGACAGCTTACATGAACTACTTGTTATGAATTTTCAATATTCGCTCGCCACAAGCTTGCAAAATGGAAAATTCAAAACCCGTATCAATAATGTAATGTGGATGAAAACTCGTGAGACCACACACACAAACATACACACACACACACACACACACACACACACACACACACACACACACACACACACACACACACACACACACACACACACACACACACACAAACAAAACACACACAAAACACACACACATACACACACAAAAACACACACAAAGATATATATATATATATGTATAAAGTGAACCCGCTTTACAACGACATTCATTGTAACGGACTGTTCGGTATCCAACAAGAATTGCGCGGTAACAAATGTACATGTACATAAATGTACTCATTACAACGGAATATTCGGTATCCGACTCCGACATCAGATTCCGGGAACAAATGTACAAACTCAATGTAAATAAACTCCTTACAACGGCATAACATAGTAGTACATTCCACCAGCTAACCCGGCTATTGTTTTCAGTTTTGATTTTGTTCACGGTTGAGATGACAGGTAAAAATAATTGAATCAATAAAACAATTACACTGTCAAGTATGTGTGTGTGTGTGTGTGTGTGTGTGTGTGTGTGTGTGTGAGTGTGTGTGTGTGTGTGTGTGTGTGTGTGTGTGTGTGTGTGTGTGTGTGTGTGTGTGTGTGTGTGTGTGTGTGTGTGTGTGTGTGTGTTTGTGTGCGTATGTGTGTGTTCAGTTTAAAGCTTTTGCTTTATTATATATGCTATTTTGATCACATATTTTCTTTCTATTCCTTAAATTAACAATGATATCCATTCAAGTTATTTAAACCTCGGTATATTACCTGTGGTATATATTCGTTGGACAAAAGCCGGACTATCAATTACGTAATAGTTATCAGTAAAGGGTGTTTTGACACGCACTCAATCATGTATTTTATATTTGTACAATAAATAGTCTTTACTTCAGTATGTGTGATCTCTGTTATTTCACTGATATTTAAAACGAGGTTATACACTCAAGCTTTTTTTAGTGTATATATAGTTTTGACGAATGTAAACATTTTTTTGAATTAGTTTTATGCTCTGTGTTTGGAGATTTTAAATACGAATTGTCGTATAAATGTGGTATATGATTATGACAATGATATTAACTTGACAGTCATTGTAAATACAATTTTGAATTTATGTAATGTTTGTCTTTACATTGTGATTTAAACCAATGAAATACATTTGAAAGACTGGAAGAGTATTCGTGATGTTTGTTAATCTATCATATAATTTTGTGACATGGCGGAATAACTTTCTGCGGGTTACTCCGATATTGTTGTATCAACTGCCTCTGTAATTTGACAATATGTTTTATTATATTATCAAAAGTGATCTGTGACATTGCTAGTATTACTTGGTAACATAGTAAGAGGAAGTTGAGGTAAGCCGTCAGTAAAATTTATTGAACGATTATCAGTAATCATATAAATAAACGGGGATTAATCTGTAGTTATCAGACGTGATCTTTAAGACATCATTTGTTATTGATGAGTACAGCCACCATACATCGCCATACATTTGGATACAAGCTATATTATTTCTACCACAGTATTTAATACAGTTTATTTACGTTCAGCTATGGAAGCAAATCACGTTACGGAAATTAAATATGTTTAAAGTAAAGTACAAAAAAAAAAATAAATAAAAAAGGGAAAAAAAGCAAAGCCAGCCTTTATATTAATGATTATCACGTCGTTATTATTTCGTTAGACTATTATGTGTACTCATTATCTTTAATAACCAATTAAATGGATAGATAAGAGTATAAGAGGATATTATAACACTCTCAAACGGTTGTGTGAACGAAGCTATGACTGTTTATACCATTATGAATACAACAATTTTTCAAGTTTTTTATTGGTTGAGAAATTTAACTTTGATCCGCTGCTACTGATGACCATGCCAGGTATATTACGATTCATCAGACCTGTTGCAGGAAGTAACAGTTGACAAAGTTGTAATTCAATGTTGGAGGTCAATGATTAAAGTATATCTGACATTAATGCATTTCCTAGTTTTCCTTTCTTATACTGATGCAATATGAAAAGGAATATAGAGTAGGCGAATCACAAAACTGTTTATTATTATCAAAGGAAGTTTATATTCTCGTTACACAGTATCCGCCATACTCACGGGTGTAACATATAACGATCGACGCGTTTACCATACAGTGAGTATCTTGGTATCTATTAATATAGAGAGTCAAAGATGCAAACATGTTAACCACGCAAAGATCTAGAAAAAGTGAACACGTAGGAAAATTATCAGGTCGACCCTTATAATAGTTTGGCTTTTTTCCTCTTTTATATGACGGTTTCATGTTTTTACTTTTTGGTCATTATCTGATAGAGGGGAAGTGAAGGAAGCAAACATGTTCCTAACTTGAAGATATACACAAATTAACAAGTCTTAAATTGTGAGGTCGAGGTTTATGGTAGTTATATCCACTTTTGAGTGGATTTTGGCATTATGCTATTTCTATTGAATAATAGATAAAGAAAAATTATACAAATTAATGTTAAAACATCAATTTCCATTTTATATATTATGTTTGCTAAAGGTGAGTGATTCAGCCTGAGGAACCTCTGGTTGACGTCTGAACAATCGATGGTTTGATGTTAATAAAACGTTGCAAAAACTGTTCCATGGGAAGTCATATGATGTTTTCAAATTGATGAGAATGGGCTAGTACTCCAAGGGGCTCCAAAAGGAACCGACTCTAGGGATTATCTCACTATGGTGGCCGTTGCATTGATCCTCATGTTTGCTATAAAATTACCCTATATGAAAGCGGCCACTGTAATTACTAGCTATGAGTTGATGTCTTACGCAACATTACTCATAGTTGTCAGTCGATAAAATACCTCGTACAAGAATTCTGCATGTGTGTGTGTGTGTGTGTGTGTGTGTGTGTGTGTGTGTGTGTGTGTGTGTGTGTGTGTGTGTGTGTGTGTTTTCCGTTGATGCGCAATTAGGGTGTTTATCTATTTTACTAAAAATGTATTTTACAACGTAACATCCTTATTCAAACAAATAAGATTTGCATATATTTCTATTTTGAGCGTTACTTTGCAAGTATTACGGGTGCAAAATTAAAAAAAAAAAAAAAACTTAGACGGTGTTGCGTTATATTCATTGCGCCATTAGATTTGATTGTATTTGTTTTTATAGGTACTTACCCAAAACTCAAAACTTTTTCAGTTATATGGCGGCGTTCATTTTTAATGGTGGAGCGGAGACACCGTATATCTTGTACCTGGGAAGAAGTCAACGGTCTTCCGCAAGTGAACTGACAATTTTGTCACGAAAGTCAGTTTAGGTTCTATCAGAGCTGCGACCTACGAAACAAAGTCCATAGACATGTAGATATGATGGTTTGATTCAAAAGTGACTGGCCACCCCTACCAAATGCATCAAACACAAAAAGACAAAAAATGCAGTGCAGCTGAAAAATTAGTCAATGAATGGCCGGCCTATTATTTCCCCTAAAGAGGCCCGATGTTACCAAAGTGATGTCAAGAGTACCGAACATGATAACCCAGTCATTGGTTTGGTGATTGCATAGAATGTCTAGTGGTTAGGTCGTCGAACACGTGTGTGTGTGTGTGTGTGTGTGTGTGTGTGTGTGTGTGTGTGTGTGTGTGTGTGTGTGTGTGTGTGTGTGTGTGTGTGTGTGTGTGTGTGTGTGTATATGTGTGTGCATGTGTATGTGTGTATGTCTGTATGTGTGTGTGGGTGTGTGTTTGTTTGTTTGTTATTGTGTATATGAGTATGTGTGTGTGTGTGTGTTTTAGGGTTTCAATGATAAATATAATTCAGACGGTATAGATGATCTCCAGGTACATGTCATAACTATAAATAGTGAAAATATGTTGGTAGTTTTATATTAACACTTGGTCGTAAATCAGGTGAGCATATTTATACTTCCTGAATGTAGTCAAATGCGACAGATTTGTACAGCTCTATGTTTGTTTTGACATGTATACAAAATGGTAGTATTTCGTTTTGTCGTGTTTTGGAGTCATATTATATTATCGATTTCTTTAGGTAAGTAGTAAAGTAATTTGTGTTAAATATTCGAATATCAAACATCTTGTCAAGCCTGACAAACAGAAAACATTAAGACGGCATCAATCTACAGCTTTCGTATGCTGGGGGTTAAAGTCATCTAATACTTAGCGGATACGCATTCCTTATTCATCGATAAATAGAGTTTAAAACATTTTCCTAATTTATTATATCCATTGAAACAGAACATTCAATGCATATAATAAATCAGGAAATTGTTTTAAACTTCCTTACACTCTAATACAGAATAATATATCGGGGTTATGGCCTAGTGATGCAGTAAATGGTTAGATATTTTGTCCATTCATCATATTAATATTAGCAGCTACAAGAAAACAGTGGTGTAAATAGAAAGCATTGTATATATCAACATGGAGGTAAATCAATTTACTTTCAACTCTTAAGAAAACGTATATTTTCTGGTTCGTGGAAAAAACGAAAATGATATAAAACGTTTTAGATACCTAATAATAAGTCTTTAGAATGTCCCGGACACCGATACAAATGAACAGACACGGACCTCTGGAAAGAAACCAAGAGTTGGGATCAGGTGCCATGGATGAGTAAGCATCCTCTGTTGATCAGTCACAGGCGCCGTGAGTCCACAGTCAAGTCCAAATGAAACACGTGAGAAACGAATCAGCATTACATCATCTGGTACAGACAACTGAAGTACCGCCAGCAAAAAAGGCAAATCAACATTTCACCAGGAAAACAGCAATCGCAAACATTACTATTATACCAACCGGAAAATTGCAGAACTTTGACATCAAACGCGGTTTTCGGTATCCATGTGCCAATAATTTGTCAGTGAGTACTTTACATTTGCATACGAAATGTTGGTATGTTGAACACGCACTGGCATATCGTATCATTTGTAAAGTATAAACTCCATATGCGGGTGAATGTGGGATATCACAACTAAAATGTGGGGCATTTACGATGGGGAAGTAGAAATCGTCGCCTTTGTCATATAGCTTAGTTGCCAATTCCTCGTTTGTGTCTATAGTATGTAAAATGACTAAGTACGAAACATGTGTGCTCGGTTCTGTTAATTTTAATTCGCTGGGATGTATTGCATTGGCATATGTATGAGAACTGTCATTATTAATTGACAAAACGTCGTCGATATATCTAAATATGAAATTAAAGGACACCGCTTGCTTTCTCTTTTTTTGATCCAACAGTTTCTAAATGAAGTCTAGTTCTTAGGAATAAAGGAACAGGTAGACCATTAAAGGGGCATAATTGGTTCCCATAGGAATGCCAACATGGGTTTGTTGGAACACCACGCTCCATACATTACAAATATATTGTCTATTAGAAATTCCAGCATATTTTTTATATCAACTCCAGTGTATTTATGTGTAGAATCAGAGTGGTGTTGGACAAAATAATATTATGAAAACCAATCACTAGATCTTTAAATTCCGGGTACCACCTTTAGTGAAAAACAGTTGTCGATAATGTTAAATCGTCTTTCTTTTGATATTTTATGTGAAATAGAATAGAAAAATCGTATGTTTCTATTCTGTGAATTTGAGGAAAATTGTGTGCCTTCAAATTTTTAAATGAAGTTTAGAATTTTTAAGTATCAATATCTGATTTACACCGCTTTTGGAAAAAAGGCAACTGTACAGTATTCCTGAAGTTTCTCCTTTACGGCTGTCAATATCTTGGTAAAGGTAAAGGTAAAGGTTGGGTAGATCATTTGCTGGATCCTGCTATGCACCTCTTCTTATATGGGGTTTTGTGTTAAGGTACCCAATATAAATAGGGTAGATCAAAATCAGTATTGGTTGTGAGTATATCAAAAGAGCGTAGTACCGACACGTGATTTTGAAGGATCCCATTCTTTGAAAATGAGCTACGTGTTTATGTAGGATTACCAAATTGGTATTAAACCTTAGATCTTCTAATAAACAATAATAGTGATGTGCTTTGCACCAAAAAACTATATTACTTGAGGCTTAGTTTGCTGGGACCAGAATATATATTGATCATGTAATCTATCCAGTCCTGTTGCTATTGCTGGGTAACTAAATGTAGAGGGAGAACGTGTTTTCTCAGTTTTTTAAAGTTTTCGAATACGGAATTTTATCAACCCTTGTACAGCTTTTAGCCATTCAGACAAAGTATCTAGTTCCAAGTATTCATGTTTGGCCCATCGTCTGGCATAATCAGCATCAGAATTCATAACTAAACTAAAATTTTGACGCCAATTAATGGAACGGGCTTCGCGGTATTTAGGACCTCTTCAAACAACATTTCTGGGTTTTTCATTTTCAACAATAGAAACGTCGCCGGTGATGACATGTATTTGAAGGGAGATGATGTACGTAAGCATGCGCCGGTTATTTATAGAAAACGGTTTAGATGGTTTTTAAAGTCAAAACATAATTATATTTCAGTAAATTCATATATAAGATGTATTCGTTCAGTCAACGAGGTATAAAGCCCTTATAAATAGCTGGGTCAATTTAGTCTAATATTCTTATTTACAACATTTACACTGGTTAATACTACATGTTGATCTACTAAATATAAATAAAGTTGCGGTTGCTAATTGTCCAAGAAGAAGAATTTCCCGACTCAGAGTTTCATTTTAAGGTGTTTCAGTTTGAACAAGTTCAGTATTCTGCAGTAGCCTTTAGACTATACTATTTCAGTGTTTCGTTTAAAGTTAAGTATATATGTGGTATATAAATGCTCATTTTTTTTCGTTTGAAGTAAGTGTTTGCACAAAGTAAGACAATAGACATCTAAAGATTTTTGCGGAAAAATATAACGAATAAAATCCAAAGATGTTGATATTTAGAGGTGGGAAACTCAAATTGTTAGACCTACTCTATATTCATTTATTTTCATTTCGAATATGTTAAGTTGAAGAAGTCTGAATCCCATGGTTATTTTGTCGAAATAACATTCCGTTTCAGTACTTTAAGTATTTTAAATAATTACCTGTTTCGAACAACGTTACTTAAACTGTTTCCTGATATCTGGATCACTACACGGTAAACATACAGTTGTACAGTGCATCGTATAATCTACGTGTTGTGATGATTAATGTGTTTACAAATTATCATACAATACCATTTCGTTGTTGTTTTCTATATTCTACCAGAGCACATGAATTGCAAGTGCTTAAAATGAAACACAAGTAACATGCATCCACATATCTTTATTTCATACGACATATTTTGTTTCAGAAAACATTGCATTTAACAAGTCAGCTACACAAAGTTCTAACCTATACGAGCACAAATGGTTAGCTGGGGCAGCTGTTGATGGAAACGGAAATCAAGCATTGGCCGGAAACTCGTGTGCTTGCACTGCTCATTATAAACCAACAGTATGGTGGAAAGTTGATCTAGGAAATGTATATGCCATATCTGAAGTTAAAATATTTTACAGTAATGAAGGTCTGTACTGTTTGAACCACAAACGCCCTTTTAAAAGTACTCAGATGACTTGAACACGATTTGTCACTATAAACCAATTCGTACTTATGTATTTGATATTGCTATCGACAAAACGTGGCATTTTATCTAAATGATAATATAGAAATATTTCCTTAAGGGATATATCTTATATGTTTTATGACATGTCCTAGCTAACATTATATGTATACAATATTGCAAAAAAATTGACAGTTTTTATCATTATTCATTTCAAACATCAGAATAGATCGTTCACTAAATTCTACAATAGCTTACATTGGATCTTAAAATGACATGCACAATAATTTCAATAACGTATATCCAGTAGAACAGATTATTGTAAATTTAATTTTACTCATTGCATTGACCATATGTACTACCTGACTCCACATTAATTCATTTGCAGGAAACTCATTCAGATTATCTGGCTTCAAGTTGTACATGACTTTACAGGATAACTTTATATCCAGTAGTCCAGCGTATGTCCATAACAATGGTGTACATGCTGTAAATATTAACTTGACAGCTTTTACGGCAAAAGTGGCAACATATGGACAGTATTTGGCAATATACAAAGATCGATCTTTAACATGTGCGCCACCACCAGGAATTACAAACTTTTGTGCTCTGTTTGAACTGTGTGAAGTGGAAGTTCTCGGTAGAGAAAACGTTTGCATAAGTATCTTTAATAAAAAAACATGTATCAATATTATATATTTAGTGATCGGATATTTCACCAGTGATATCATTAAATTCTTCTATATAAAATGAAATTGTTATTCAACTATCATTTACCCAGACAAAAATGTAACAATTCTTTTATAACATTGCAATTAATGTAAACTAATTTTGTACATATTTTAAAAGTGTTCTCAAATGAAGATTAAAATAGATCGAATGATACATGCTGAAATATGCAAAGAAGGTTTTAATTTAAAGAAGTGCAATTCATGTCAACGTTGTATCTTGTATAATCATAATCAAAGATACACCAGCAATTAAAACTAAATTAACACTCTGATTGGCGATAGCAAGGCCTTAGTAATAGCAGAATGTTTTTGGTCAAATAACTCGGTCACAGAATCAAAACATCAGCATTGTGACAGACAAAATGTGATGACATTTCATAGAAAATGTTTTATATGCTTAATATGTTTTAGCAACGGCAACAATAATGATTATCCATTGAAACAAGTTTAGCAATTGACATCGTTCTAAGTACGTATGTTGCTCGATGTTTTACAACATGTTAATATAATGAAGGGACATAAGTCACACACTCACACACACACACACACGCACACAGACACACGCACGCGCACACACACACACACACACATGCACACAAATGTACACACGCACACGTGTTTGTTCCGTAAACATTGGTATGTTCTATTTAATTAATATAAGAGTCGATAGGTAAATTTCAATATATATATATATATATATATATATATATATATATATGTGATATGTGTGTGTGTGTGTGTGTGTGTGTGTGTGTGTGTGTGTGTGTGTGTGTGTGTGTGTGTGTGTGTGTGTGTGTGTGTGTGTGTGTGTGTGTGTGTGTGTGTGTGTGGCTTTACAAAGAAAACAATGATATTTCATTTTTCAGGTTGTCCAAAGAAAAAGTACGGTACAGACTGTCAAAGTGATTGCCCTGACAACTGTCTTTACGATGTGTGTACTGTCAGTGATGGGGAATGTTACGTATGTAAAGCTGGCTACACTGGTGATATGTGCGATCAACGTACGATGAATAAATATGCCACTGTTATATTAATTTCATTTTTCCCCAACATTTTAAACATATTGTTTTCTAACAATAATGATGCATTTTATTATCGCAATGTTCATTTCTACACTGAGGGAGATAACTCTTGAAGCAAAACGATTTTGATATTGTAATGTTTTGCAGAAATTGCTATACAAAGATATCTTGATGATAGATTTTCATAAAAAAGTAGTTTCATGGGTATTTAAATATCACACAATCAATGGTAGATGTTACAGTGGTTTCGCCATGGACACAAACTAAAACCTTGTGAATAGTCAAACATTCATATTTTCCGATTTCTATGAAAAAAAATGGTATTTCGGGATATATTCTTGTTCCAAATTTAATGGCATATGTTTTGAAGTTAACATTTTGCTGAAATCGGTATGCATGGGTATTTTGAAATTGTGAATTGAAATGTAAATGTTACTGAAGCATGGCGGCCATGAAAACAAAATAAAACCCTTCGATTGGTCAAGACTTCAGTTCAGTTAGATGTTTTTAAGGAAAATAGCACTTCAGGTAATTTTGCATTACAGATTCAAAGAAAGATTTGATGCGCATCTGAAAGTTGTTGGGTCTGCGGGAAAAATATTGTGTCATAATTGCAATGTAGTTGGTTGAAAAACCATCTCCTGGGGTAACTGAAGAAGTGGAGAGTTGTAGGTTTACTTTACTGGAAAAAACACCAAAAAGTAATCAATCGACCAATATTTTCTGAACTCCATTTTGAGATGACTTCGTTAGGAATGACGCAATCGAATTAAAACTCGATTCTGTTTTTTTCTGGTATATCGCTTATAGGATCTAACGCAATCTGCTGTGGGGTTACGTGCATATGACCACAAATTTTTGTCATTTTTGACACGTAAAAACGCGATTTGCACAGACTTATAAGAGATCAAGTGGCGAAGGGATGTAAACAATCTTCACATTTTAAACAACACTAAGCAAACCAAATCCGTAAATGTAGAATTATTTCTATAACCCTTGACAGGTTCGATTGGCAAAATTCCTATTGGTATTTTATTTACTTACGGTTTTCTTTTTTTTTTAAATAGCATCCCTGTGTCATTAATTAATGCATTTTCTATAGTCAAACATTAAACACATACGGTATGTCAACCTTATAGCGGATTTCGTTTGATCATCTATGCGATATCATAAAACGTTTATTAGATTGGGAATCACCTGGCGTACATTTTCCAAACAGGGATTGTTGCAAACGTACCTTAAAAGGGTGTTTTTCAATGATATTCTATGAATAATATTTCACTTATAGTTTGGTTGTAGTAGATAAAACCATCCATATTTAAATTAAATATTGTTTCGTTGATAAAAGTGTTATGCTAGTGATTAGTACAGTGTACTATGTTATATTAAACGAAATCCCACTTAACTGATTATTATGTTTTTAAATACTTTGTTTATAGTTCGTTAGATTTAACTTGAAGTGCAGGTATGAACCTTAAATACTTGATTGGAATGTAATGCGCATTAAGGGTGATATCACGTATATATACTCCTCTAAACAAAAAGTAAATGACAATGCAGAATTTTTATTTTCAAAATAAAGACAAAATGTTTCGATAGTCATTTTGAGTGATACAGAATATATAAACCACGGCTATTAAGACTTTTAAACCAGATCAAGACGTGCCAAAGCTTGGACTCAATATCTAAAATAGATCTATTGACACTGTAGGCTTTGTATTGTTTAACTAGCATACAGATCATAACACGAGATACATCGCCTTAGAGTGAAGATCCTAACTGTTTAAAATTAAGTTTAACGCCGTCACTCTGTTTACGGTATGACATCTGAAAAACGATGTAATGACGATAATGACGGAGAAGAAAATTATATAATATTTAAGGAATAAAGCTAATGTGTATACATGTTATACGATAAAACATAACTTGGAACAGTTAACAGTTAAAAACAAGAGGCGAATGGCCATGTAGCTGGATGGACACCAGAGGAATGTATTTCGGTCTAGTAAGTTGAAGATAGGATATCAAAGTGATGAAACAATCTAAATTCAAGTGACGAACAAAACTAAGTTGAAAAATGACACACATAACTACACCAAACACCTGGAAGTCTTATATAGCTCTTAGATCTTTGAAATCAGATAGATAAAGTCATTGGATTAATCTGACGAGCTATAGGAATC
>BROG01001409.1:0-58225 GCA_030159075.1 Atrina japonica | reverse complement strand
ATAATAATAATACTAATAATAATATTTTACGTTTTTTTTAAGTTATTAAATTACAATTAGAAAATAGAAACAGAACATGTAGGTTTATAGTACTGTGCTATAGTACAGTACTGTGCACAACCTTACCGTTTCATTTTTCAATGTATAATAACATATCACTTTTCATCAGGTACAATTTTGTTTAAAATAGTGTTATAGAGTAATTCTTTAATCAGACAAACATGAAAAAGGACGGATTTTAAATAAGATCACAGTATTTTAAACTTAAATATTAAATCGTTTATACATTATATACATGTAAGACATACTTCATTCATGATTTGCTTGTGACTGTGTTAATGTGCATGTAAATGTTAACAACAGAATAAAGAGATGTGACGTATTTAATGCGATCCGTGGAAATGTTAACAACAGAATAAATAGATGTGAAGTATTTAATGGAATCTGTGGAAATGTTAACAACAGAATAAAGAGATGTGAAGTATTTAATGAAATCCATGGAAATGTTAACATATTCGTTTTTAGAATAATAAGAGGACCAGTAATCGGATCATATATTTGCTACTAACAATATTTAATTTTCGTTGGAAACTTCCGAAGTAGTCTAGTACCAGCAAATGGCTTCTAATGCAGGTTTAACGTTTTATATGGATTCAAATTCGCGAACATGTGTGTCTTCCACTCAATCTACGTTTTGTTATGGATTATTATATTTTGAAATAAATGAAGTTAGTGAACAAATATTATAGTATTTCTGGATTGAAGAGGAACGTTTTCCATGTAGAAAAAAAAAAAATCCGGGAAATACAATATCAATAAAACGGGATTCATTTTATATTTAGAAAACTTTCCAAAGTGGATACTTTTATACAGTATTCCTATGTAGAAAATTTCCCGAGGGAGTTCTTTTATACAGGCAAATTCTGGGGTAGATTTTCTATTCAGAGGGTTTCTTATCTGGTACCGATACATTCAAATGAATCATTTGATGCCACTTAGAGTTCTAAAAGACCTTATCTTTCTAAGCATAATATTTCAGAATGAAAAAGACATTCAGAAGTAAGTGAAGCTTGTAAATGTTTAATGAATCAGTTTGAATGCAATACATATCTATGCTGGTACATTCAATAGGGTATATGGCGTGTTCAATTCTGAAGACCTTTGTACAGAAAAAGAAATTCACAGAAACCAGATGAAGACACATTTATTTTGGCTCATTCCAATGGTTACAGTTGGCAGATTTGAAAACCATTTAGTGTTAGAGGTTTTTTATGTATAGCTAAGACTGATGACAAACTGTTGTGATATAAATTATAATGCACAAATAATAGTTATGTTTTAGATATACTACAACAACTTCATATTATGATGAAACTGGGATGTAGATGTTTTTTTCTTCAGAAAACACCCATATAACCACACTATGGTTGTATCTTCAGTGGCAGCTTCACAAGTCGTCCCTATAAAAATGGAGGTGATATTTCTGTCACAATTCCCGCTTCTATTTCACTCAACAGTTAGCACTGAAAACGTGTTTTAATATATGACCAGCAATGCATTCATTGAAATTAAAAGCTGAAACCGGATCACACGTAAAATTAAAGAAGTAGCAATCAATAATCAAAACTCAAATCCATTGTAACACGACGAATTAGGTGTGCAAATGGTTTCAACACGAAGAACAGGTACGAATACCAAACGGGATAAGACCGGGTGTCAGGAAGGAGTCGGTGTCTTCTGCTGGTATGCCACACTATCGCAAATGTTCCATGGAAACATTTCTAGTTCGATGGAAGGGTCACATTCGGTGAAAACATCAGGTTTGGTGATAGGGTCAAGTTCGGTAATAAGGTGTCCAGAAGGAGTCAGCGTCTTCTGCTGACATGCCACACCCGTCGCCAATGTTCCATTTAAACCTTTCTAGTTCCATAAACCTATTAAATGTCAATGTGCCCGATCTCTATGGAAGCTATGTTTTGTTTTTATACATGTATAACTAAAACTCAAAAGATACAAAGATACAGATATAATGCACGGAATTGTACAAGAACACTCGCAGACAAAATCTGCTGACTGATAAAAATATTGCTTAATGTTCCCCTACAGATAAATTTCAGTATACGATTGACGGACAAACATTTACTCCATAAGTACGAACTTGAAAGTTGGCATTCTATTAAAAGTATTGTGCTAGACTTGCAGGTACTGAGTAGAAGTAGTTACCTATGAACTTCCTTGAAAAAAGAAATTAGTGTTAAAAAATACATAGCGTTTTAAACCAACGTTTCTTTATATAATACGCATATGCCGTTACTCAGGTATTTCATGAAGGGTCAGCGGGTTATTCCTAATGAGATATTTTGATTTTAATTTCGTGCTGCACTGTTGATGACCGAGCCATTTTGGAAGATCACGTCATGTTAAAATTTCACTTTCATACAAAGTATGAGAGTTTCATCGATCAAGCATTTATTTTCTTTTTAGTTGTAAATATGCATATATGTATTGTTATGTCACAATCTGGTGCTTCTGTTATTTTCCGATAATAGGACTATATGAATCACATATAATTTACTAGTAAAAACTGGCTCATATTTGGCTGTCGCTTTTAGTCATTATTCATCATTGTTTACAAACATTGCAGACGATAATTATAATAGGATGGGCCGTAACTGAATACGAATGCACAAGAACCCTGGAGGAAAAAAAATGTTCATAACACTAGAAGCTGCAATGGCAACAGCTGTGCGTACATTCAGATTATATTCTAGGGAAACGGTTTTGAAAATCATTCTGCATAAGAGTAAAACTTTCACTGGAGATTTTTCACGGATGCCGGACAGGAAAAAATGGGAAGATGTATTTAAAGATCAAGTACGTTTCTCCATGGTATGGGTTGTAAAAGCACTTATTATGCAACAAATATGTTGATATTATTTATGACTCAGTATTCATGGATTCCAATAATACGTTCTCAACTACAGCGAATCATTTCAAACGGAACGGATTGGGAGGTATCCAGCACTATCCATCCATAGAAAAGGAAGGTCTAAAATAATGTATCAGTATATTGGCATTAACGATAGTGTAAAAGTACAAGAAAAGGGTGTATATTGACATTATCTTGTACATTGAAAGTTGAGAACACCGTTGCCACTGCAAACCCAAAGG
This sequence comes from Atrina japonica, assembly GCA_030159075.1. NCBI lineage: Eukaryota > Metazoa > Mollusca > Bivalvia > Pterioida > Pinnidae > Atrina > Atrina japonica. The sequence goes on along the minus strand of BROG01001409.1, from coordinate 55,054 downwards.
ACCGTGTTTATGTTTATCTGAAACATGATGAATTGACTAAAAGCCACCAAGATGATACTAACACTGCTGATAGCCGTACAGTGAACATTAGTCTGCATAAGAGTAGAACTTATACTGATAATGAAACAATGATCTAAAAGGGTTTTGACAGCCAATTGACGTGTCCGTAGGTAGTACATGTACATTTAAAGGATTGAAACCACCCATCTTCATTCCTGTAAAATATTTTAACGTTAGACACTGCATGCATACCACCGAATCAACATTCCACCATACTATAGGTTTGTAATAACCTGTACAAGCACAGGAATTCCGACCACGTCTTGATTTCTTTATACAGCTTAATCACCTAACCATTTGTTTTTTTTTTTGTAGATTGGAACTCTGTGTAGATGACTTGATTATCTTAGATATTATAAACAAAAACGTTTCCTCGTATTAAATACCGAGAAGCGGATGCATTATATATCTGTTTCACACCGGATATTCTTTGAAGGGTATGACAATGCATACATGCTTATTAACCGGTCTTGTATAGTGCAACTTTTAGTTTCGGAATCCTACATCTATTTAAATTCCATACTCAACTAAGGAAAATATCTTATTGACAGAAACGATCGTTTTCGACATATGCTCAGGTCTTTTTGCGAATCTAAAACTTTGGCATTATGTACATGGTATTCAAAATATCATCATAAATCACAGAAGCATATCTAATTACGATCTACTGATAATTCATAAGATTTCTCTCTCTCTCTCTCTCTCTGTCTCTCTCTGTGTGTCTTTCCCTCCCTCTCCCTCTCTCTGTCTGTCTCTCTCTCTCTGTCTGTCTGTCTGTCTGTCTGTCTGTCTGTCTCTCTCTGTCTCTCTCTGTCTGTCTCTCTCTCTCTCTCTCTCTCTCTCTCTCTCTCTCTCTCTCTCTCTCTCTCTCTCTCTCTCTCTCTCTCTCTCTCTCTCAGATTCATATTTGGATTTAACAGAGATAAAGGTGAATGTATCACCTAATCTAAATGCAACAGTTATATACATTAACTTCGGTTTCAGAAAAAAAATGCTTTCGTTTTGTGTTTTTGCTGATTTTCCCGGAATTCAGTTTCTGAATTTAATGTCCTGGATCCTATATCATTGCAAGTGATATGGGACCTTTAGTGATATTTTATTTATCATATCATAAGATCAAATTTCAGACGTTTACTAGTGCACTGGCATTATACTTAATGCCACTTCGTATCCCATGATATTCAACTTCTGTGATAAAAATCGTTATTTAGAAAATAATCGTCTTATTACCTTTGAATCAGATACACGCGTGCACATTGCCTATGTTAAAAATTCGTACAACAACACGGATTTACACAACATATTGACACACGGTCGGTGAAATATTTTGCTTGACTATTTAACACTGAGCGACTGAATAATAACACATTAGTATACTTAAACAATTCACATTACGTCACGTAAACAAGCATGCTATGGAAGTGAAATTGAATAGATAAACAGGTACATTATATAATGATGAACATATATATAAATAAATGGTGAGTTAATGAATGAATTATTATTTTATACGTTTGTATTTAAGTTTTAATGATATCAATTTGTCTAATAATTTGAGGACATGGGTTTCATTTGATAAGTTATTTTTCATATATCTAATCAATTTGGTTTAAATGATTCTTGAAGACCAGATCTATTTTGTTGAATAAAGTATTTCAATTCCATTTAAAATGTAAAAATCTCAGATACCAAAGTATAAATCAATAGAATGTTCAGGACATAGATACAAATCACGTAAAAACGGACAAACACGGACCTCTGGAAACCAACAGGTGGGATCAGGTGCCATGGAGGAGTAAGCATACCCTGTCGACCGGTTACACCCGCCGTGAGTCCACAGTCAAGTCCAATTAAACAGATGAGGAGTGTATCCTCGTCACAATTTGTACAGACGTCTCAACAACCGCCAACGAAATGGCAACTCAACATTTAACTTAGTGAAACAGAGTAGTCGCAAACAACACTATTATACCGACCGTAAAATTTGCGGAACGTTGACATTACACGCGGTTTTCGATATCCCTGTGTCAATAATTTGTCAGTGAGTAGTTTACCTCTGTATATTAAATCCCCATATGTTGTCCACGCCCTGGCATATCGGATCATTTGTGAAATATAAACTCCATATGGGGGTGACTGAGGGATATTACTATTTAAATGTGGAAAATGTACGATGGGAAGGTCGAAATCGTCGCGTTTATCGTATAGCTTAGTTGCTAATATCCCGGCTGTGTTTATATTAAGTAAAATGTCTAAGTATGAAGCGTGTGTGCTTGATTCCGTTGTATCTTTCATGAAAATTGTCGTTATTAAATGACAAAAAGTCGTCGATATATCTAAATGTCAAACTATAGGACATCGCTAACTTTTTCTCCTTTAGATTCAGTAGTTTCTTAATAAAGTCTGCTTCGAATGAATCGGCCAATAAAGAGGCACAATTAGTTCCCGTAGGAATGCCGATAGTTTGTTGAAAGACCACGTCTCCGAACACTACAAATGCATTGTCTATTAGACATTCCAGCAAAATATTCCTGAAACGCTTTAGTTTAGTACTATCAACATTTACAGATGTTAGTAATATTTCATCTGGTCAACATAATTGCTTCCCCACGATCGTATGGGTCTACACTGAACATTCCTACAATTTTGAAAAGCACATTTGATCTTAGACTCATTTTCTTTTCAATTTTAATTCGTTTTGGTTGTCAAACACCATTTGGAATATGACTTGAATTAGTCTTATTTAGCTTTGTCCCTCCTATTGTATATACTGTACTTCCAATTTGGTTCCTGCCAATGTATATACTGTACTTCTAGCTTCGCGTCTGCCAGTTTGTATGCTGTACTTCTAATTTGGTTCCCGCCAATGTGGATACTGTACTTCTAATTTTGTTCTTGTCAATGTGTACACTGGAATTCTAATGATTTTCTTGGTATGTATATACTTTGAAATTTGAAATATTTTTAGTTTTGGTTCAGGGTCACTCAGATTCGTAATACGACAGTTTCTGCAATTATAAGATATCCATGGACGTGATTTTATAGGTGCAGCATCACACCACCCTCGAAAATGTGATTTACAATAATAAATTATTTTATTTACATGTAGATGTTTTATTACAACTTTGAATTGTTGACATAACCTGTAAATTTTAATTATCAACATAATTTTTTCTAGTCATTTGAAAACATCGTAAATTATTCGAATTTACCCAGATGCCGTCGACTTTGACATCACTATGTAAAGTATTAAAAAAGGAAAAACACATTTAAAAAACACAGCTAATGCTGCTTTAAAAAACGTCCGTTTAAATTTAAGTAAGAGCTATCAAGTTGTATTAAGCAGGTTTTTTTGCATCATTTACAATTCTATAATAGTTACAGGTTAGACTTGCTTCTATATTAAAGCGAGAGTACGTTTTGTGAGCACATTATGTGTGTATATGCGAAATATGCTGAGGGTAGTCTACTTTTACCAAATAGAGATGTGTTTGTCTAAGTTCTCTTTATTTCTAAAGATTCATTTCTTACAATTTGTTTAATGTGAACAATATCAGTGACTCTACTGACCGAAAGCATTACAGAAAAAGGAATTCAAGGAGATTAGTTTAAGTCAGACATATATTATTTTTGGTTTCATTCAAATGTAGACTGTCAGTTTATTTGAACACAATTTACTGTTTTCTGTCATGTTTTATAGAAATCATCAATATTGATCTATTCATTTCTGAATATATATATATATATATATATATATATATATATATATATATATATATATATATATATATATATATATATATATATATATATATATATATATATATATATATTCAGAAACGAATAGATCAATATTGATGATTTCTATAAAATATGATATATATATAATGTGTGTGTGTGGGGGGGGTAAATAACAGTCAGGGGACGCGTAATTCCATAGCATATACATTTAAACATCAAAACAAAATTTAGACAAAATATCTTAATCTCATGCACGTGACTGCCGTTCGATAATTTCTGAATATGAAAATTTGATTCGAACAAATGGCAATTAAATGTGTTTATTTACAAAATCAAAATACCATTTCTGTCGTACTCCGACAGGTAATATTGACAATTATCAATAAAATAACATGAAAACTTGGAATAATGTGTTATAGTTTTTGTTCTTTCCAACATATAATATCGGTAATACACTGCAGTAAATATCGTTGTTAATTACAACAAGGGATCTGTAGGGAACTATGTTGATGATTAAAGTAAAAGAACTGAAGAGGACGCCATTGTTGATTAAAGTAAAGGAACTGAAGGGAACGCTGTTGTTGATTAAAGGAAAGGGAAGGTAGAAAATGCCGTTGTTAATTCAAGTAAACAAACGGAAGAGAATGCCTTTGTTAATTAAAGTAAAGGAACAGAAGAGAATGCCGTTGTTAATTCAGGCAAAAGAACTGAAAGAAGAGAGTTAATTCAGATAACTACATGTCACAATCATCACATGAAGAGTGAAACAAATATAGCTTTATACATGTACATAGTTACAAATACCAAAATCAGTATTACATATGCATCCGGAATAATGGATGTCGTGCTATTCAACAGTATATGAAGTGTTTGCATATTTTGAAATTCCATCATCGCGCAATGATTCGTAAGAATTTTCAACACGACCAGCAAGTAGTTCCTCGTAGTTCTTGTTGTCTGTTCCTACATCTTTCTTCACTAATCTATTGCAGGGATCTTTAGTTTCTCTGTGCTGTGGATGAACAAACCCATCGTCTTTCCTTAGAATTTCATAATTGCTTGTTTCAGCACGTATGGGTCCAAGTTCCTCATATTTCTCGGTTATTGATTCTTGGCTGCTACATGATACTATTCTCGTAGTATTCTTACTGCTTGTTTTACTAAGGTAGCCGGACTTATCCCCTGGTTTTGATGTTTCCGACAACGAAAATTCGAAATCGTTTTTCATGATATGATTTTCCGAACGAAGTGACAAATTCTCTCTCAGGAACCAAATATTAAGAGCAGCGGAAAAGCATATAATTACTGAACTTATAACCCCGTAAATTATAAATGGTAGCTTTAATTCCTGAATGCAGTTTGTTGTTTCCGATACATTCATATCTGAAAATAAAAATAAAAAAGACAATATATATAAATCAAATGTATATATATATGACAGAGAGAGAGAGAGAGAGAGAGAGAGAGAGAGAGAGAGAGAGAGAGAGAGAGAGAGAGAGAGAGAGAGAGAGAGAGAGAGAGAGAGATCAGATTACATCATCGTATTTTCAAGCTAGATATTCGATTTCCGGTGTTAAGAAGTGATAGCTATAATGCTTGCAAACATGGAAACCGTTCATCTCTCAGCCGCCAGACACATTGTTCTGTATTATTAGGGTTTTATTGGGCTTGTTGGTAGTAAATTGTCGCTGACATGCATTTATATTGGTAATTGTTTGGAAAGACTTGTCCAGGACTGGATGCATAACTTATGTACATAAGCAATCACTTACCTGGACATTTACCTGTCACATGGTCACATGTAGCATTGCATTTGCAACATTTCAATAAACAGTTTGGCCCGTAGAATCCGATATTACATCCTGAAATGTTAAACATTTCTGTCAATTACTTACTTTCATTTGTATGTACAAATAACATACTGACGACTATTCGAATCTAACCTTAAACGCTTTCTTACAATTACCAAACATATCTCACGTTTTATATTATATATAATTAATCTATTAATGACCATATTGTATTATCGTGTTTTACCACCTTCACAATCAACGTAGATCCGTTTAACACATTTATAGTCAACACATATTTACACTAAATACTTCTATCTACTGACTTTAACAATGACCACAGCGTTTGTGTATTTTACAATATGTCCTTATTATCATATTTCGTTTAGATATAAACGGAAACATCACGCACTATTTCGACATAGTTTTCCTATGTATCCATCAGCACATCCTTGTTGACACACGCCTGTCTGTCGGTCACAAGTTGTACTATTGATGCATCTCCCACAGGTATCTGTACAACCGGGTCCGAACTTTCCGCTCTCACAAGCTTTAAAAAAAAGGTACAAGAAACTGAAAAAACGACTTCAATGTTACAAAGATATAAATATATACTTCGATAGATAACAGACTTAGTCATGTAAAATAGATAAACAATATCAAAATCTAAGATAATAATGTATACGTCTTTCGGATGCCCAGAATATAGATACCGTCAAAAATGGACAAACACGGACCTCTGGAAACCACGTGGTGGGATCAGAGGTGTAAGCATCCCCTGCCGAACGGTCACACCTGCCGTGATTCTACAATCAAGTTCCACATGAAATACATGACAATTGGTACTGACGTTTCAACAACCGCCAACGAAAAGGCAACTCAACATTTCACTTAGTGAAACAGAGTAATCGCAACAAGACTTTATACCGACCGGAAAAATTGCTGAACGTTGACATCAAACATCCCTGTGTCAATAATTTGTGAGCGAGTAATTTACCTCCATATATGAAATCTTCATATACTGTACACGCCCTGGCACATCGGGTCATTTGTGAAATATAAACTCCATATGCGGGTACAACTTTGGTAACTGAGATTGTTTTATATTACCTACACAACAAACATGTAATGGCGATGAAATCATTTAACACATTTGATATTTCTGTCAAGCAACATGGGATACAAACTGCAAATACGAAATATGCCTTTATAGAACTTGTTCTCTCATGATACAGTTCAATATGATCTCGGACACATGTTAAAATCTAAACCACCTTTGTTTTGGTTTCATATGTTTTGTATATCACCGAAGTTTAAGATATTCTGAAGTCCTAGTTTGCATTTATTATAAGCAATTAACAATGTTGTAGGGTATACACCATTACCGAATCATGCAATCCTGTGGTGGTGGCGGCTGGAGAAAGGATATTGGTTAATGGTGCATATAATATAAAATGTACTACATATATATATATATATATATATATATATATATATATATATATATATATATATATATATATATATATATATATATTGTTTGTATTAATAACATAACACACACACACACACACACACGCACATACACACACACACACACACACACACACACACACACACACACACACACACACACACACACACACACACACACACACACACACACACACACACACACACACACACACACCTTGATTACAAACGTTTCCTTTCCAACCACTTTTACATCCATATTGACATGTTCCATCCAATCGACTGCAGGGTGTATCATTTTCACAATTCCCAGTACAGTTGTTGAAGCAGTTCAGTCCATAATTCCCGCTACTACAGACTGTCGAATGATAAAAAAAAACATTATAATCCTCATGTAAAATAACGAATACAAAGGAAATAATTATAAAATGCTTACCGCTCACACAAGCAATTATGAACAGAACTTAGACAACTCTATAGAACACAATATCTAACATCAACTCAACACAGTCCTTTCTCAGGCTTTGGATCCGATGTCCCTTGACACTATAATGACATTTAGAATAGACAGATATGTATATATATATATATATATATATATATATATATATATATATATATATATATATATATATATATATATATATATATATATATATATATATAGATATATATATATATATATATATATATATATATATATATATATATATGGGAAATCATGACAGAGGGCTTTTCAATATAAATTGAAACATACATAGTTAAATACTGTTTTCAAATAGTAGGAGGGTATTTACATCCCAGTCAATATGCAATACATTTTATATGACAATTCTAATATAATAAAGATTTCCGCGGCTTCTGATTAGTCTTGCAGTGATGAAATATATTATACCTGTGTTACATTTGTCTCCTTTCCATCCAGCAGCGCAGCCATTATCACAATATCCTGTTTGTACGTTGCAGGACAGACCATTCTGACAGTTTCCACTACAGGTATCATTGCAATTGTAGCCATATTTTCCACTCCCGCAAGCTAAATATAAAGAGAACATGGTTTTATTATAATAATGTTTTTGATAATAATAAGAATTATTCAGTCGGTAGGAAGCTCGACTCTTTCTCGTGAGGTCGTGAGTTCGAGTCCAGCCTGCGGCTGTCGGTTTCCTGCATTTCGGACTGAGACTGTAAAAACCGAGGTGCCGTGTCACAGTAGGTCTCGGCACGTGAAAAAACCCTCACTGCATAGTGGCCGTAAGTGCCGAGCATGGACCAAAAATCTGAAACCCTTTACTGGCATTTAAAGACGTCTCCATATTAGTGAAAGATTCTTGAGTGGGATGTTCAACAACAACAAACAATCAAACGATGATGATGATGATGATGATGATGATGATGACGATGATGATGATGATGATGATGATGATGATGATGATGATGATGATGGTGGTGGTAGTGGAAAATGAAACAACAAATATTATTAACATTGTACCAAAATCATAATACTCCATGCGATCGTTTCTGGCAATCATATTTCATCTTCAAAATCACGTATCCGTATTACGCTCATTTGATATACCTACAATGGATACCGATTTCGAGCTGCCATATTTATATTGGATACCTAAACTTCATAAAACCCCATATAAGCAAAGATACATAGCAGGATCCAGCAAATGTTCTACCAAACCTCTATCAAATTCTAAACAGCTTTTAGAAAATTTAAAGGCACATAATTTTTCTCGAATTCACAGTATCAAAACGTATGACTTCTCTACTCTTTACACTACTATTCCACATTTAAAAAAATTAAAAGAAAGACTTTTCAGCATCATAGACAACCGCTTTATCACTAAAGGTTGTACCCGAAAATTTAAATATCTAGTGATTGGCTATCAGGATACTTATTTTGTCAAAGACCACTCTGATTCTACACATAAATATACTGAAGTTGATATAAAAAACATGCTGGAATTTCTAATAGACAATATATTTGTAATGTTCGGAGACGTGGTCTTTCAACAAACTGTCGGCATTCCCATGGGAACCAATTGTGCTCCTTTATTGGCCGACCTGTTCCTTTATTCATACGAAGCAGACTTCATTCAGAAACTGCTGAATCAAAAGAAGAAGAATCTAGCGGTGTATTTTAATTTGACATTTAGATATATCGACGACGTTTTGTCAATTAATAATGACAATTTTCATACATATGTCAATGCGATATATCCCAGCGAACTAGAAATTAAAGTTACAACAGAATCAAGCACACACGCTTCATACTTAGACATTTTACTTAATATAAACACAGACTGGAAATTAGCAACGAAGCTATACGATAAACGCGACGATTTCGGCTTTCCCATCGTACATTTTCCACATTTAAGTAGTAATATCCCTCAGTCACCCGCATATGGAGTTTATATTTCACAAATGATCCGATATGCCAGGGCGTGCACAACATATGAAGAGTTCATATACAGAGGTAAACTACTCACTGACAAATTATTGACACAGGGATATCGAAAACCGCGTTTAATGTCAACGTTCCGCAAGTTGTACGGTCGGCATAATAGTCTTGTTTGCGACTACTCTGTTTCACTAAGTGAAATGTTGAGTTGCCTTTTCATTGGCAGTTGTTGAGACGTCTGCACCAAATATGGCGAGGATACACTCCTCACGTGTTTCACTGGACTTGACTGTGGACTCACGGCGGGTGTGACCGGTCGACAGGGGATGCTTACTCCTCCATGGCACCTGATCCCACCTCTTGGTTTCCAGAGGTCCGTGTCTGTCCATTTATTATCGGATTTGTCTCTGTGTCCTGGACATCCTATTGATTTACACTTTGGTATCTGAAGTTTTTATATGATGATTAATTAAAATTCAAATGATATTTCTGTCGATAAAAGTCATAATGAATTAATTTATATTGAAAACATTTTCGTACACCCTAATATATTTCGGGTGTATTTTCAAGCTGTAAAAATACCAAAATTGTATTATGAAAAATGACATACGTCTTCTGCAGTATTGCCCTGTGACTCCAAGTCCGCATCCAGTTGGACATGAACCATTTACATGATTACATGTGACATTATTTCTACAAGATCTACATGATGACAAACAAGATGACCCGTATGATCCTGGACTACAAGCTACAAGAAACATTCAATTTGTCAACACTATAATATGATATAGTACCAACGAAGAAGTAAAAAGTTATGATGTAAAAGGTAATACAAATACCTGACCCCAGTGTGTGACATAGCAGTGTATACTCAGAACACAAGGAATGCCTGACTTCCGTCGTCATTCGTCGTTGACCGTCTGTTAAAGTTTTCATTTAACCATCTTTTCAAGAACTAGTGAACCAATTGTTAACAAACTTAGCGTATAGTATCCCCTTGTAAAGCCTCATAAAGTTGCGAATAAAAAGGGATAGGACCAACGGGATCATATTCTCCTAAGTAAATGAAATATATAAACTTTTTTGTAAAATTTTCAACATTTTTGACAACTTCTCAAGAAGCATTGGACCCGTTTGAACCAAACTTGATTCTAGTATAACCACATAAAGCCGCATACAAGTTTTGGATGAAAAGGGGCTAAGATCAAACATGGCTGCTATGGCTAAATATAGAACGAATGAGTTAATATATTTAATTCACGTATAACCAAAATTATGAAAGCTAGAGAAAAAAAAAACGTTACCTTCAAATGATCGGCTTGTAAAAATCTGCAAACATTTCATGTTGGTGGAATTAGTTAGTTAGACCCTTACGTGAGTCATTTCATTTATTTGTAGATTTTGTATGTTTTGGGATGTTTTTGACATTATCTTGAAAAGTATAATAGGTAGAGTATAAGTGAAAGAAGCAAAAATGTTCAGCACGCAAAGATATACAAAAAAGTCAATAGGGTCGACATTGTCAGGTTGGCCCTAATGGGAGTCATTTCCCCTTTTAAGTGGATTTTTTATGTTTCGGATGTTTTTGACATTATCTTGAAAAATATAATAGAGGGAAAAAGAAAAAAATATTCAGCAAGCAAAGATCTACAAAAGGTCCATTTTAAGTGGATTTTTCATGTTTTTGGATGTTTTTTTTTTTTACTTTTTGAAAAGTATAATAGGTAGATTAAAATTGAAAGAAGCAAACATCTTCAGCATGCTATAGAAGAGCTATAAAATGTCAATAGGGCCTAAATTGTCAGGTCGACCCGTTTGGGAGTTATCTCCCCTTTTAGTGGATTTCTCATGCTTTTGACACTTGTGTCCCATTATCTTGAAAAGTGCAATATATAGAATGAAAGTGAAACAAGGAAAACATGTTCAGTACGCAAAGATCTTCGAAAAAGTCAACAGGAATGAAATTGTTAGGTTGATCCTTCTAGAAGTCATTTCCCCTTTTAAGTGGATATGTTCATGTTCTGGGCTGTGTTATCCCATTATCCAGTAATCACCACAAAGATCTACATAAAATTGTTCAGAAATTGTGAAGGTGATACTTGTGAAAGTTAGTTCCCCTTTTAAATGGATTTCGCATGTTTTCGACTGTTGTAGTTTATTATCTCGAAATATCTATAAAAAAGTCGGCAAGGCAAGTCTACCCTTATGCAAGTTAATTCGCAATGAACTGTTCATGCTTTTGGTTTCTTTTCAGTATATTGTCAGTAAAATATATTTCACACAGGTGATTATGAAAGTCCAATGAGTCTACTGTTTTTCATGTTTATTAGCTATTTTATCTTTTACAATTTTTTAATGTGTTCTGCAATGTTGACCATTTTTTCCAGGTGAGCGATTTAAAGCCCCTTGTATATTTATTCATATAAAAATCACAATAATGAAAGTTTCCAATGTGATCTTTGAAAAGTAATGTGGAAACTATCCAGCATATTGTATATGTTAAATAAACAACCGTTGTCGATTTAGCGTAATGTAATTACTAAGTAAGAGTATACCGTACTTTTGTTGCAATACGACCCTTGGTATCCATCTGAACAACCACTGGGACATATTCCATTCCTTACGTCACAATTATCCCCACCTTTACAGTTACCGCTGCATTTTTGTGAACATTCTATTCCATATGTACCGGCGACACAAGCTGTTTATTGTATTTGAAATAACGAGTTATTATTATGACGAGTTCATAATCAATAAATATAGTGTAAAATATGATAAAATGGGCCTTTACACATACATGCAAGTACACATACATGAGTAACTTATTGTCCTAAAATATGTATTTGATATGTTCTGTTTTTTTTCTGTTTTTCAATTTCTACATGTCTAAAATTAGAAACAAGGAAAGGACACGTTTGCGCCTTTGTGGAATCTGTATAAATCAAGACTGCCAACATATTAGTTTGGCATTTCAGGAGATTGCTAAACTTATTGATAAAGATATATTAGGAGTAATCATGGATATGAATGATTTAATGTTTTATGTCTTTGGTATAACACAACAATGATGTTTCACACAAATGCAATTTGTATTTTATGCCACAATTTATATATTATATGTTATAAAACAATTGAAAGTTTCGGTTACAGTATTTAATAGGATTGCCATTGATTTGATTCTGAACAAATTATAAAATACCACAAAAAACCCAAATACACTCACAACACTATGTACATTAACAACAAGTCTCCTGAGATATGAAAATACTAAATTATGTTGGCCAAATAGCTTTAATGTGGAATGCAGAATATCCTAACCACTGAAGTATCATTTTATGTCCAGGTCCAGCCTTGAATAATAGTTCTAAACATTAAAAATGGTAATGGACATTATTAACAATATCAAAAATACAGTTTTACAAAGGCGTCATAACGTAATGACCAAGACGGTGGATTTTGTCAATAAGACTTTGTCAAATTATATATATATATATACTGGCGGAAAAAGAAACTGTGTATTTTAGTATTTCATTTATAGGTTCATATAAAAATATTGTTTGGAGTTCTCACGCAAGATGTCCGAAACACTTGGTCATTTACGCATTGTGTCATTCACTTGATTCTGAACACACTTTAAAATGCTACAAAATTTCATATACATCCACATCTACGGACAACAACAAAAAATATCCAGAGATATAAAAATACTGAATATTGTTTGCCAAATTGACTTATAGAATTTGCACACGTACGGGCACAAACGCGGCGTCATCCAATATCTGCTCAAGCACATTGACCAAAGCTAAGAACAATCGTGTAGACTATATTTTGTGGTTTTCTAATTGGTTCCTAGTCCAGGTGTTTTCATACAAACTACTTACCTACATTTCTGACAGAGACATTTCTTGTCTATACGAAAGATTAGATAACCCGTGCTATTAAATCTAATAAACAAACCACAGTCTTCATTTGTATTGGAATGATAATATGCTGCACAGTGTATTCTCTTTTATGTGGAATGCACGATATCCTAACTATTGAGGTATCGTTTAAAGTTCAGGCCTTAGCCTTGAATAATATTTCTTAACATAAAAACTGGTATTAACAATATCAAAAACAGAGTCTTAAAAAAGCGTCGAAACGTAATGCTCAAAACGATAGTTTCCGTCAAGAAGACTCCATTAGTTGAGTTCGAATTCAATAAATATATATATATAGAAAATGGCACAAAAGTATCACACAAGGCAAAATTAAAAACTCTAAATTTGTTGTCACAATTCATATTAGACCACCCGCTGTAAAATGAAAATCTTAGCTTTTGATAAGTTCGATAAATTATGTTACATGATAGGTTTGTTTATATCATTTATACAAGCGTCTTAAAGTAAGAATCTGTTTCAAAAATATGTTTTTTTCAGTATATATTATGTTATATCACTATTAGTTTTCATTACAATTACATTTAAAATACTTAAATGTATATAATAAAGAGATTCACACATTTTTATACAAATGCTACTTTGTAAATCTTACGTTGATCGCACATATCACCGGTATACCCTGCTTTGCATTGGTAACATTTTCCATCACTGACAGCACACACATCGTAAAGACAGTTGTCAGGACAATCACTTTGACAGTCTGTACCGTACTTTTTCTTGGGACATCCTGGTGTATAAAAATATGAGCTTAAAAAGTCATAATGAATTCTAAATTATAAATGTCTAATTTACAAGTTGATATAAGTATCACATTGACATTTAACTTGTTTAAATATTTAATAGGATTAATATATTGAATGGTGATCTAGCGGCAGGACGTTTTCTCGCAAAGCACTCCCCAAAACGTTTTCGAAAGAAGAACGATTTTTCTTTCAGAAACAAAGAAAAAACAAGTCTTGTTTGCCTTGATAGAGACTTTAAAACGCAAGCGTTTAATGATTAGTAGTCAAACAACTTATAGCCAGTGAATACATTTGAAAAGGCAATGTTAAAGTTAGGGCTGGTCGCGTGACACTGTCTGCAGTAAAGTAGCATAGGGTAGTCTGAGCCAACTTCTGCTCGGCTGGTGCGTTTGGCGATTAAATGAAGATATTCAAACTAACTTTTTTTTCCGAAATGCATGTTTTTCGAATTGATCGGATAGTATTGTGTGATATGTATTGGAATAGAGAAGTCGGAGGTCATTTGTTTTCCCTTCGCCATCACCATTCTATAAGGACAAAATAATGTAAAGTCACTTGACCCTACTTATTTATATTTTTCGTTAGGTCAGCATAGAGATTCTCGAAATAAATTGATTAAACAAATATGATTAACACATATATTCATATTTTTTTCACTGATGTCATTGAAATGTTTTCGTTAATGATTGATTGCATTTCGAAATACTTTTATTGTTATTTATTGTTTATCTAATTTGACTATCGCGATGTCATACAAGTTGTTTATTTTTTAATGATCTATAAGCAAAACATATGCCATTGATACAATATTTTAGAATATTGCTTTTTGTTAAAACTAAAGTATTGTAGTGAAATGTGTTTTCTCGATTTAAATGAATTATTAGAATTTAATGATATCATTGTAATATTTATTTATCAAAACATATTAACGATTTAAAGTGTCCGTTATTTATTTCTTTTCTGTATTGAATAATGTATTCATTTAACTACCTTGAAGTAATCACTTTGTGTTAATGGAACAAGTCTAGACTTTTACCTGAACTTTTAAGTTCTTTCGTGTATTTTAGAATACGACGTTTCGATGCTTTCCTTTTAGATTTTCAGTTTGATATACATTAAATAACGAGACCGTCAATGCTTTTGGACCAAGTTTTTATCATTGATGTCATATACACTTGTAAGTAACGCTAACTTCAACTTGAATGCGATTTACTGACCTCAGGGTTCAATATTTATTTTTATATTATTTTTATTATCAAGTTCATTTTATGGGATGCTCATAAATGCTCACACTGGGCATTTACTCTCTAAGTATATACAGCCTTGGCCAAATTATGCCAAATCACATAATGAATATATCATTGTACCAGTATGTAGTCTAGTGCTGTCTGTTCTGTAGTTAGAAAAAAATATTTCAGTTTAGTATGATAATGTATGTGATCTTATATATACATATATAGTAATAGATACAGGGTTTTTCAACTCTGATACAAGAGACATCACGTGTCCTTTATTACAAAAATTGTATCACCCCTCCCTTTATCACACCTCTGTTACCTTTTATCGCACTTAATTTGGAACCCTTCTTGGTTTTTTTTTCTTGTGTTGTTTTATTCGGAATACCAAGGTTGTTTTCTGCTTAAGGCAAACAACAATATCTTGCAGAAACAACAAGGTAAGCACATTCTCTAACATATTAAGCCTCATGGAGAACAATTTAAAGATTGATGGATGAAAATGTAAATGAATCGAATTATTTACTAAGTATACAGAGGTAAACTACTCACTGACAAATTATTAACAAAGAGGTATCGAAAACCGCGTTTATTGCCAACGTTCCGCAAATTTTACGTTCGGTATAATAGTTTTGTTTACGATTACTCTGTTTCACTAATGAAATGTTTAGTTACCTTTTTATTGGCGGTTGTTGAGACGTTTGAGACGTTTGTGGTGAGGATTCAGTCCTCACGTATTTCATTTCGATTTCACTGTGGACTCACGGCGGGTGAGAGCGGTCGAAATTGGATGCTTACTCCTCCATGGCACCTGATCCCACCTCTTTGTGTCCAGAGGTTTGTGTTTGTCCATTTTTTTTCCGGATTTGTATCTATGTCCTTGACAGTTTATTTATTTATACTTCGGAATCTGAGATTTGTATATTTAAAAGTGTAAAAAAATATTCCACAGGTAGGTTTGAAACGCCAAAATAGTTTTTCGTTTCGTATTTAGGCCTATAGATCGAGTACATGGGGTAGCCTATTCCTTTCAACGACAATGGTACAACGTTGAGCCGCATACAGATTCACAACGGAGGTTTACAAGAAGTAGGCTATAATACGCATGTATGGACATTTTTCCTGTAGTTCCAAATTATCTTAATAACATATTTACACTATAATATAATAAAAGCAAATTATCTTGAGGAAGGCTAGTTTTAAAGCATGTATAAAAACTCGTTTACCTGTGAATTAAAAGACGTATAGATACTTATCAGTAAGGCTTTACATATGTGATAAAAACAACGAAACATGGCAACATTTGTACTCGGGTTGATATAGCACGCAGTACAGATTTTGCCATATGTTTGCGATAATTTGTGTTACTACCTTAACCTGCTAGGTTTTCCATTTAAACAACGTATATGTTCAATCAAGTATTCAATGTTTATAGACAATAACTATTTGGCATTGCTTACCTAGAACTTCTACTTCACAAAGTTCAAAAATAGCACAGAAATTTATATGCATAGATGCTATGTTTCCTGCACATGTCTCTCTTCGGTCTTTGTATAGTGTCACGTATTGTCCGTGCGTTGCAACTGTAACTGTAAAATTTGCCGGGGTATAAGGTTCTACCTGATAACCG
This sequence comes from Atrina japonica, assembly GCA_030159075.1. Taxonomy (NCBI): domain Eukaryota; kingdom Metazoa; phylum Mollusca; class Bivalvia; order Pterioida; family Pinnidae; genus Atrina; species Atrina japonica. Next base: position 38,031 of record BROG01001409.1, on the reverse strand, counting down.
TTGTTATTTACATACACTGGACTGCTGGACATAAAATTATCCTCGAGCGTTACATATAACATAATCCTGTTAGTCTGTATACGGTACCTGGAAATTATTTATACTTATATAGAACATATTGAAGAATGTGATAAGTGAAAAGACAGATGGAATCTAAAAGATCTTACCGGTCAAATATCAGATATTTAATCTGTTTCAGATTTGACTTCATATTATTTAAAGTTTCTGTTAGTATAGTTTTCTATAGTTTATTGTTAGTATATTTCTGAGTTTCAAATTAAATCATAAAGTTAAGTTACAAAATGCAGCATCGAGAAGTATAACATTTAGAAGTATCAATTTTTGTATCAGATGATCTAGTGCACATTTGGCAGCATATAGTTAAAATCAGTATCTTTGGTATCTGAGATTTTTATATATAATACGTATAACGTATAACACGTAGGCTTCAAAACGGTATTGATAATAACATCATAAAATGACTTGCAAACGATTAATGTGTTGCACGGGCCTTTGTCTGCTATAGCCAAAACATACTGGTAAAACAGTCTAACTCACTGAACTCAGAAGGATAGCTTGTTTCCATTGTTTCGTCCAATTGTTCTAGATTGTTTTAGCCACCTAAAATCGTTTAACCATTCAAAAAACGTAGCCCGTGCCTTGTATTCATATCTGAACTGGTCAGCTTTCATATTGTATATTAAGAGAGGTGGAACACTAAATAAACGTAAATGTGTGAAGCACACAGACTTAAACAGTGAACTAAACTAAAATACGCGTTATGATAAGTGAATCTGTACACCGTCCAAGGTGTGTCAAGTGACATACTGTGTACATGACAACAGAATAGATATATTTTAAATATTGACTGATATAAACTAAAATATGTTTCAGTTCATTTTTGTTTAAAACACATTTGAGTACCATATGTACAACAGTACTCACAAATTGTTCTGTGTAGTGAACTAAACTAAAATACTTGTTATGATAAGTGAATATTCAAGCCTTTTATGGTGTGTCAAAAGACATACTACGTACAATAGTAGTCTCTCACAAATTGTTTTGTGTAGTGTCCATATTTTGTATTTTTTTTTTGGCATTTACTTGGTAGCTTACACATACCTCAGATGACTAAAACAATATGAATAACTAAACATAATAAAATAATATCAAATTTATAGTTTAACACAGACAAAAATCAAAACAAACGTTTAAGTCGATTCGATTGTTTTCTACCAATATGACTTCATCAGATGAAATCAATTTAAAACAAGAAAGATGTAGAATTCCGAAACAAAAAGTGTTGTCATAAAAGTTCAAAACTACCCAACCCTAAACGTCGTCATATTTCTACATAGGTTATGCATAGCTTATGCTCAAAATCAAAACTGCATTTTTCTAAATACTGTGAGCATTGTAATGCTTGTAAATGATTCATGTACATTTCATTTTTCAGATAGTTCATATATAGGAACTCACAAAAAGTATCAGGTGTTACAACCCATTTTCGCCTTTAACCCTGAATCTTTATTGAAGAAACAGCTGTAAACATTATTATGTAAAGTAAAAAAAAATGATAAAACTTCAAAAATTAGGACAAAAGAATATCTTTAAATACATGTTTGTTGTTTATCGTATAATAGATATAGTGCTAAAATAACCCACCTTCATTCCTGTAAAATATCTTAACTTTAGACAGGGCATACACATTACCGAGATCAACTTTCCACCATACTGCAGGTTTATAATAAGCCGTACAAGCGCAAGAGTTTCCGGTCTGTATTTGATTTCCGTCTCCGTCTACAGCTGTCCCAGCTAACCACTTGTTCTCCTGTAGGTTGGAACTCTGTTTAGCCGACCGATTGTACGCAAGGTTTTCTATAAAACAAAATATAATTGACCTTTTGAATGACCAAATGTAAATTTGCTGCAATTGTGACAACAATGGTTGTTTCTAGTGTTCTAACAGAGTACGACTAAAACTCATATCTATGACAATAATTACCAGAATCAATAATATAGGCAGAATTTGTATGTAGAACCAGTCAGGAAAACACGACGGACTGACTCATAGGCAATTCGTAAAGGTATAGACAATCCTCAAATATGCAAAACATTTTTACTGAATCAGGGATCCATTATCTATCCCGATACTTACACACTTACTGATAATATATTGAAATCTAAATTTTACCATATAACAACTGGTGACTGGGTCTACTAGCGGTAAAAGAAACTGTGTAGTTCGGTATTTTCATCTATAGATTCATATACAAAATATTTGTCATTATGTATATCATTTTTTTATATAATGCATTGTCTGTCAATTCAAAAATCAAATTACGTATCATGTTTATTATGGTTTATACGAACATTCGGTGAAAGTAAGTGAGGTGTAAAAACGTTTCACAAGTTAAATATAGTGCATTACCGTCATTTGCACCGATGCATTATTCACACGAACGAAGCGTTGAACGAATTAGGCTATTCAGAAATATCTGTTTTTCGCCATTTGCGCAATAAAGAACGAAGCAAAGCGTTCGGTGTAGCAGAAGTTGTGGTTCTTGAGGTAGACGTCGTTCCATTTCACCAAAAACATGCTCAATAGGCGATAGATCCGGTGACGTCGCAGACCAAGGTAACACATTCACGTTTTACTGCTGTAGATAGCCACTAACAACGCGTGCGATGTGCAGTGGTGCGTTGTTCTGCTGCAAAATGACGTTACGCTGATTGTTGTGATGAATAGAATGACGTTCCGACGTACAATCTCGTTACGGTAGCATACGCCGCATAAAGTGCCCTCCACTATCACTAAAAGGGTCATTCCATGTGTTGTAATTACACCGAAGACAATAACGCTCCCTCCATCGAATTGCCGGCAATGAACAACGCAGGCGTCAATGTAATGTTTTTCGGCACAGCAGTAAGACCGAATACGACATTCACTGCTGTCGAGGTGAAAATTCGATTCGTCCATAAACATTTTCACCCAATCTCTATTATTGTAACGACGATGCCTCCGACACGCAACAAAATGGTGATGCCAAAATAGAACAGGGCAGATAGCAGGACGTCGAGGACGGGTTTGGTCTATCGCAATATGTTCCTTACGGTACGAAGACTTATCCGTCGATGCCCAGGGATGCTTCTAGCGGTCAAAGAAGCCGATTGGAATCGATTACTCAAATGTGATATCTGTATATACATGTCTTGCAGACGTGACACCACACAATGGATTCTTGATCGTTGGTGGTCCGATCGTTGCCAGTTTGCTGATATCGTCTCCATAAAGAATTTACAGGGTTAATATGAACTCAAAACTGCCTAGCCACATTGCTTTCAGACATTCCAGCTTCCAGCATTCCGATAGCACAGACGATTATTTTAAATCATGTGAGGCATCTTTCAAACAAAATTGTATTCCAGAAACCAATGAGTTTCATTACATTGTACAATGTCAATGAATCAATGAATTCTAATCGATTACTGTCCACGTGTCGCTTTGGCTCGAAACTCCAGAAAAGCGTTGCTATCAACAAGGCGAATTGAATGTGATATTAAACTATGCCTTTAAGAATAAAGCGCGATCAAAGAATACTTTTTTATGTTTATATATATATATATATATATATATATATATATATATATATATATATATATATATATATATATATATATATATATATATATATATATATATCACTCAAAAACTAACAACATCTAAAGGTGTCGCAGTAGTGTGTAGATATTTGTCATGAAACGAATTATATAAAACACTTAAATGATGTACAACATATACAAAATGTAAAATTATCGAGACGATCCGTCTTTTCTTCAAGACTGCAATATTACAATAACATTAATGTCGTTGGTAGTTCTATACTAATACTCTTGTCTGATACCGATTATGATTACCATATAACACGTGGCTTTCCAGCTGAATTCTGCGCGCGCGTGCGCATGTGTGTGTGTGTGTGTTTGTGTGTGTGTGTGTGTGTGTGTGTGTGTGTGTGTGTGTGTGTGTGTGTGTGTGTGTGTGTGTGTGTGTGTGTGTGTGTGTGTGTGTGTGTGTGTGTGTGTGTGTGTGTGTGTGTGTGTGTGTGTGATTTATTCATGTTACTGTAATATTTAGGTTTGTTTCATGATGATACTTTAATTCAAGTGCGCAAATAAATTTCTGCCGGTGCCCCTAAATGTGATTAAATCTTGTAATAAAGGTGTACTACTTCCTTGTTGTGAAGTTCATAATGAAAGCTCTTTTGAAAACATTCATGTAGATGTGGAAGTGCAAATACAATTATAAATAACCGCAAACGGCTTCATATTACAAGGATTTTGTCACACATACATATACTATTATCTAACAAAAGACAATGATAAGAATACTGTCAGCACTGTAAGAAACCCGAAAGAACTACGGACGTTTGTAACGCATGTATCGGTTATTCTTCAAAGAGCTAGTTAAACATCTGATTATTTTCAATGAACCCATTAATAATTTTATTTGACGGAGGGTTATCAAAAAAGTGTTTGATGTCAACATTCCGCATATTTTACGATCAGTAAATATTGCAAATCTTTTCTGAAAGGTCAGAAAAGAATAAAGACAATAACATTCAAGCATGAGAGGCGATAATTTGCGGTTTACTGTTTTACCTTGAGTGATTGTGTGATAAGATATTTAACTTAAAACATTTAAATCACATAACGAAAATATGTATGCTATTGAATTTAAATTTCAATACTGTCAAGTTACTCAACAAGCGAATCAGATATACCTGTATCTGAACCAAATATTCACAGTGCACATGTACTGAATTTACAGGGTCAATACAAGAGTATTTTATTTATCTATAGTGTTATTTAGAATAGGAAAATGGATAACTATATCTTGAATTCAATTTTAAGGTTCTCTATTAACAGAAAGCATAAATCGTCCTACACGCAATTGGAATTACAGTGTTGTTACAAGGGTATTCAAATTGCTTTTCGTGATATTGAAAATAAGGAAATACATATCATGAACTCAATTCATAAGGCTTTGTATTAACATAAAAATACATCCCTGAAGTGCTGTTAGTCACCGTATATCGGGATTTTAAATATGTAATTTTTTGGAAACTATAAATTTGATGTTTAGTTTTAATCATATTATGCTGTAAAATATCTGAGGATATTTATCTCCGACGTATAGTTGAATATCTTTGCTGTCATAACGCTTCATGTCTATCGGGCGAAACAAGTATGTGTATATACATGCGTATATACGTATGTCTGCACTCTTGATTGCCCATGAAATAGTTTTATTATAATTACAATTCTGATATGCGCTGGTTACAGCGCCGCTGGAACATAAGCTGATTTTTGTGAGAACTTTTGTCAGTTTACATGCGGAAGGCCGGTGGTCTCTTTCTGGATACATTTTAACAGGGTTCTCTCCTCCACCATTAAAACTGATCACCACCATATACCTGATAAATTGTGAAGTGTGGCGCAAATCACTGTACAAAAAAAACAGAAATTTAAATTAGGATTACTGTAACACGGCAATAAAAATATCGATAATCAAAAATCATAATGTAAACTTTTAACTTACTTAAAGAGGTGGATAATATAATGTGACTCATAAAAACAACAAACCGAAAAACCTCCATCTTGTATGACTTGTAAAACAAACATATAAAGTGTGTTATATCTGGTTCCCATTCAGGAAGTTTAAAACGTACACCTCTTATACGATTAAGACATTTAAATACCAACAAGTAGGTTATGACATATACACGCGGATTGTATGTCAATATACTGAAAGCTGCGCTGACCAGAAGTGGAATACGTCTTGGACCAAATCGTGATGAGTTAACCATTCCGGCTGTAGATAGATAGATAGATAGATAGATAGATAGATAGATAGATAGATAGATAGACAGGCAGACGGACACACAGGAAGACAGTTAATAGAAATATAATTCATTACAATGATTATTTTTCCTGACGTCATATATAAACGTATTATATAATATAAATATTATTTTGATTTCTTCTACTTCTACTACATTTTCTTGTGCAGTACCAAATGGGAGCTATACACTGGCATAAACATACTATATTCCTGTATATCTTGTGATAATAAGGTCAGGTCATATGCCAATAGTAAGATTGAGTTAATAGATTGCAATTGAAAATATGCAAAGTGTATAGGAATATAAGATGATTTTGCCTGATAATATATTTTGTTATTGTATATCTATCAGATTGGTATAAAAAGCAAGGAATTAAAACAAAACAAAAATACCCCTTTTAAGCTATATAGTACTATGCATTATCGTACATTATCATTTTTCAGTACATAGTAACATACCACCTTTTCATCGGGTACAATTTTGTTTAAAATGATGTCAGCTTGAGTAATTGTTTAATCAGACAAACATGAAATAGAGGGATTTCGAATGAGATCACAGTATATTTAAGTTATTGTTTATATTTACATTTCAGAAAGACTGCCATTCATAATTTGCGTGTAAATGTGTTCGATAATGGATATGAAAATGTTTACAATAGAATAAAGAAATGTGATGTGTTTAAGATCGATGATATCCATCGAAATATTTAGATATTCGTTTTTTAGAATTATCGGATCACATATTTTCTGTTAACAATATTTCTTTTTCGGAGGAAACTGCCGAAGTGGTATAGTGACTGTAAATGGCTTCTAATACTAGTACACAATGTTGCAGGTTTGACGACTTATATAAATTCAAATCGTAGTAACATATGTACATAACTTATACTTAATATATGTTTTTCAAGGATTATTATATTTTGAAATAAGTGAATAAAGTGAACAGTAATAATAAAATGCCCGGATCGAGAAGGAATAGTATGTATAAAAAAATTCCAGTGCGTGGGGGACAGAATCAATAAAAGAAGACCTTCCAAAGCACAATATTTTCTATACAGTATCACCTCCGGTGGAGGATTTTCTATGTTGACAATTTCCTAAGGGAGGTTTTCTATACAGAAAAAATTGGGGGAAAATTATTTATTCAGAGGGTTTTTAAACGAGACCGGTATGTTAAAATGAATCATCTGTATTCACTTGGGAGATCTTAAAAATCCCATCATCCTAAGCACTATATGCTCTACTAGCTGTAGAGAGACACATTTATATTGGTTTCATTTTGAAATGCCAACAGTCAGCAGACTTGAACACCATTTAGTATTTGTATGTCAAAATGTATATAGAAAATGTTCCTTACGGGTCCATTAGGACCCGAAGTGGCAAACATGTGTCTTTCTGTATACCCAAGACTGATTACAAACTGTTTTTATATTAATTATAATGCACAAATATGGTTATTTTTTAGAGATACTACTACAAAGCCATATTGTGATGAAACTGGGATGTAGATGGTTTTTCAAAAGCTAGCCATATAACATCACTGGGGTTGTTTACGACCCCACGTGTCAGTATTAAGATGACATCTTCAATGTCAGCTCCCCACGAATTTCGTATTTAAATGGCGGTGATCTTCCCATTGACATCAACTTTCAACATGTCCCTCTTTGTATTCCACTGAAACAGTTAGTAATAACATCTATAAACAGTGCTTTAATGTCTAGCCGACAACAGCGCATCCATTGAAGTTAAAAGCTGTAACATGTTCACAAAAGAAACCGCAGCATTAATTTCAATATGGCAACGAAGGAAATATCTAATAACCATGTACTTCTAATTTAATTATTTGCCTTAACAAATGAAAGGCATATTCAAAATCTACATAGGTGGGTTACTAATCGCCACTGAACGGGTAGTAAACATAATTATTTTATTGTTTTATCGACACCAAAATATGATAAATGTTGACTAAGAGTTCGATTTTTCATATCTCAATAAGACCAACTGAACTTGTTACAAAGTTGCCGAGAGTCTTTGGCAGGATTGTCAACTATCAAATACAAGAATAGTTTCCACTCTACACATATTTATTAACGACATTTCTTACCCGGTGCACCTTTCACGCATTTATGACCGTTTGCTATAAGCATGGCAGTGTTTCGTCATCCTTAATACATGAGTCGGCCAGGCTAAGTCGGTAGCGAGCTCGTCTTTTGATCGTAAGGTCATGCGTCCGAGTCCAGCCAGTGGTAGGTTGGTTTTCTGTCCTTTGGATGAGACAGTAAAAACCGAGATCCCGTGTCACAAAGGTGTCGGCACGTTAAAGAACCCTAACTTCTCAACGGCCGTAAGTGTAAGAGCATAGGCCAACATCTGAAGCCCTTCACCGACGAATGATGACGTCCCCATATGGGTGAAAGATTCTTGAACGGGACGTTAAACAAAAACAAACAAACAAACTAAGGCTCCTTTGAACAAATTGTAACCTACAAAGTATACATGCATTGAGTACTTCTTTAATCATACATATCATAGATATATTTTACAACTGACAAGAAAATAAATTCTAAACCGAATCTAAACTGTCTTGTATGAAAGCGAAATTTGCTCTGAGGTCGACGGCGTTATCGTTTTGTCCTGGTTTTTCCGACAAATGAAACTCGAAATGTTTTTTCCTGATGTGATTTTCTGACCAACAGAAGAAATATTTCTAAGGAACAAACTATTAAGTGCAACAGTCATACATGTTGCATCCGGTTACATACGTTGTCTGTTTGGTCAATAAATTGCTCTTTATATCCCATAGAAGTCAGAACATTATTAAGAGCGCTACGATCGTCTCCATCAGCAATTTACAAATATCACAAATACAGAAAAACAGGTACGTACAAATTCACCATGCCCCGGATGGGGTTAGAATTGTCGACCTACGACAACAATCGTCTGACTCCCATGCACGACACCCTAATCACATATACGCATTCACCATGTTGTTTTATTATGATTTATTTACGCAGATAGTATCATTTCGCATACATGGTGATTTTTATTCATTTAACCATTGTAATAATTAGCATATTATTACCTGTTATGTTATGTTAAGTTGTCTGCATGAGGTTTCTGATGAGGAAATGAGACTCACCCACATTCATGTAGATTCACTAATGGACATAGGAAAAGGCAAACTAACAGACAAAATGATACATGCAAAGTATAATATAACTCTGAATTAACCTACAACCGCGAATACATCTACCCTGATGTAGAACATTGTGCGAATGACAGATATATCTGTGACGATTTCACAGAAGATGAATAAATGTGACAAAGATCATCAGAACAACACTACAATGAGGATATAAATGTAAACAACAATATCCGGTATTGAATACGGAAACTCGACACATTGATAGACTTATATACATGTTATAATGAAGTTATAATTCTGGATACAATCCAGAAATAGTTATAGTCTTGTAATCAGTGTATTCAGTATATTATATCGGAAATATACCAAGTGCTCTCGAGTTGTCTTCAGGGGAGACTGACACCTCCATTGTACCTGATCCGGACTCCGTGTTTCCTTTCTATTTTTTGGTATTTTGGTATCCGTTGTGTTTCTTCTGTCAGATAATGAGCTACTTCGTATGTATTTATTTTTCGTAGATATTAGTTTTGTGGGGTCAAATGTTTAAAGTATTGCTCTTCGAAGAATGAAATGTTAACTGTGGTTTCGATCTCAGCTGAGAATTACCAATTAACACTTTAAATCATACAGATCATAAATGTCTGGTCTAAACAATAGAACATGCCATGCCATCTAAATATTTATGGTTGAAAGGGTTAAGCTGAATGTTTGATATACAATCGAACTCGAATATATGGAAATCGATAATAACCGGGTCATTATGGTAATAAAGAAATTTGACCGGAAATCTAAATCATTTCAAACAAAGTGGGACTTCAATTCAACAGGGCTCATTATAAGTGGATTTGACTTCACTTTCAATGTTACAAATATCAGTGTTCATGTTTGGTATTCATACGATTTGTTCCCTGTATTGTATTTGGTAACATTAAAATGTATTGAATCAATACGTGTTCCTTTATCAAAAAAAAAACAAAAAAAAAACGAACCAACGACGATACGGAATTCATTTGGTTATAAGTAATTTTTGTTCATTGTTGATCAACGTCGCGTCACGTCAAAACTTGGCCTATTATTTTAACACAGCAGCTTCAAGTGATGACGCTAATCCTAACCAGCACTTTGGATTGACGCAAATATTTTAACAGAACCGGTATAAGTGATTATACTTATTGGGCGATATTGTTAGCAATAATTGTCCTAGCTTCTTATAATAAGTCATGTAGTTTGTATTTCTGTATACAGAACACATTTACAATGAAGTTTGTCTTAACCTACATCGGAGAAGCATCCGTATGATAGTAAGACGGATAAGTTATAAGCTAACGTTCGCGGATGGGATAGAACTATATGCCATAGTGAGCAGAGTCGTCTTTTAAGCTCGACACTTATGAGAGAGATGGAATCTTATGTAACGTGATTTTACTTCTTCCCGTTTCAACTGCAGTAGATAATAAGTATTATTATAATGACATAACCTTTATAATGATGTATTTCTTGGTCCCCGAGTTCTTTTAAAGATGTTTGGATTATAAACTAATGTAAGATTTCGTTAACAGATAAACAAGGTATTCTATTGTAAACAGAGAATGTTGATATATTACAAAATGAATATATAGCGAAGAAGAAAAGTATCGACTGTTGCTAGGACAAACAAAAGGAAATGATAGTAACCAATCATTAGTAGTCATCACAATTTTTAATAAATAATTTTTTAATGAATCATATCAAGATACAGTACACCTATGAGAAGATGGAAATGTAAATACAGTTTTAAGTGAAACAAACATTATAAAAAGTAATCGATAACCTTAAAGATAACGTATAATTTTTTATTAGTGCTCACTTCATAAGAACAAGATAATCTACCCCTACCTTGAGGGTATGACAAAGGAACCTCAACCGAGGGTAAGTCATTCGGGAATCTTGGCCCGAGGATTGAGATTCCTTTCTCATACGCTCAAGGTAGGAGTTGAATATTTTTCTCTCATGTTTTAAATACATGTATATGTATCCTAGATCTATGCCAATGAAATTTGACATGCACAGCATTCTAGACGACGTAGACACAATACATCATAATCGTGTATTGCATTAATACCATAGGGGTTGACAAGAAAATCAATCCCCCTTAAAATGAAGTAAGAATTAAAGAAACTATATAGCACAGGTGTGTAACTAAATGCAATAAAAATATGTCAAGTATTCCAGATCGTTATTGAAGGTCAAACATTCAATTTTTAAAATGCCTCAACTTTATTTTGTATCAAGAGAATTCGAAATTGTAATTCTCAAAATGTAATATGTATATAATTAAATTTTGTAAATAATAGTAAATAACTTTTGCATTTTTGTAAAATTTCAAAGATGATATATTGGATATACTCAGCCACTTAACTACAGAGAAACACTACAAAAAAGAAAAAAAGTAAAGGTAGTAAAGGTCCCGCATAATCGAAATTTATTGCTTCTAAAAATATATTTCAATGTAGTAAAGGGGATTTCGAATTCATGTTATCATATCACAAAGATAACTATTTGAATATTACAATTAAAGAGCAAGATATTAACGAATAAAACATATGATTACTGAACAAAACCTAGCCCCAGTATATATACTAAGGAGTATACTTTTTTAACAGATAAACTTATTATGTTTTTACTTTTCATTAAGCTTCACATATTATCTAACCTATGTCATCAACTGCTTACACACACACACACACACACACACACACACACACACACACACACACACACACACACACACACACACACACACACACACACACACACACACACACACACACACACACACACACACACATTAATATATATATATATATTTAGGTAAAGAAGCAATTTCCTTTTGGGTTCGCAATTTTCCTAACACTTTACATCATCGCGTTAACGAAGAATTTTTAATCGATGCAATTGAATTAATTTTGAACAACAATACATTCCAATTTGATAATAAACAATATGTACAAATCCTAGAAACTGCCATGGGAACCAAAATGGCAGCAGCTTACGCAACTGTTAAAGTTAAATGTTAAATGTTAAATTGGGGTAACTAGAAAACAAGCTTTATGAAAGGATGGAACAATATTTTGATTCCAATGTAATTGAAACATTTAAAACACTATGGAAAATATATTGGATGATTGTTTCATTACCTGGAATCTTAACTGGGGCAATGTTGATAATCTTTATGACATTTTTCAAAACTTACATACTAATATAACTTTTACTTTAGAAAAAGATCATTATAAAATAGCATTATTAGACATGTTTATAAAGGATAGCAACAAATTAATCACAGATATTTACAGAATGCCTACAAATGTACAACAATACCCCCATTTCAAAAGTCAACACCCAAAAAGTTGCAGAAATTCTATTTCATACACATTTATGCACGACGCCTATGTACTATCATTGTACCATCAGCCTTAAGGAAAAATCGCTTAAATGAATTAAGATACGCCTTAAAAGAACGAGGATATCCTTTGATACTTATAAACAAAGGGATAGACCTAGCTGAATCTATTCCTCTATCAGTGCTGGGACAAACAAAATGAAAGATTATACACCAACCATTAGCATTTGCAGCAACGTTTAGTAAATGCAATCCGGAAATATTTAACGAGGTATATAAAGGCTTAGATAGTTTACGAGTAAATGTAAAACTAAATATAATTTTAAATGAACAAAAATTATAAAAAGTAAACGGCAACCTAAACATCTCAAACAGTTACTAACTCGTGCCCACTTTACAAATAATGAAGATTCAAAGATCAGAGGTGTAATTAAATGCAAAAATTAAAGATGTAAAGTATATGACATCATCATTGAAGGTCAAACATTCAAATTTGAAAATTCTTATTCATTATTTTATATCAAACGAATATTAAATTGCAATTATAAAAACGTAATATCATGTGTAAATTGCAAGGAAGAATATATTGGATGTACTCAGTCACTAAAACAAAGAATAGCTCTACACAAAAGCTGTTGTATTTTGTTTCAGACGGAGATGCATTGACTAACGTTAAGGATTTGCAGCTGCTATTTATATTTTACGGAGTAATAAGTGCTATTAATTGTATGTATCGCTGTTGTTATAACACTGTTCTTCCTATCAAAGAACCATTCACTTCGCTCAGAAAATGATATTAACAGAAACGATTTTTCTGTGTCTAACAAATCAGGACTAACAAACGACTTTGGCAACCGCAGTGAAACGAGCGGCGGGGATACTATGACAATTAAATCGAATAGAATTCATGCATAAAAAAACCGAGAAATAAGAGGAGCTGAGACACATTCGGAGTGAAAGAAACAATTACGAAACCCTTAAAAGGGATGAAGAATCTGCTTGTTCACAAGATAAGGGAGTTAAAGAAACTTGTGACAGAAAGGTGACAGAAGACGGATCTGGAGACGACAGAAACTACGAAAAACCGCATGCTCGTCCCGCGGAAAATACTTACGAATCACTATGTAATAACGACATTCACATAGAACACCTAACTGAATGTATTTAAGAACAGACTCCATTCTAAATGTTTTCTGAGGTATTTTGATCAAACAATAATTATATAATTTTAATATAAACGTAAAAGCTTTTACATTAATCCGCATGGTATATCTTAATCCATTTATTATCGCGATGGTACTTGACCGATTGATGGTCGCTACAGTGTATTATTTGTATTATACATTTCAGGGACAGATATGGGATACAGAACTGTGAAGTACTGTATGCTTTTGTAGATAATCTTTGTTGTTGATTTATATTTTTGAAGTTTGTTGACGGTATCATGCATTATTTTATAGATATATACACCAAAAATGAATGGTGTATTATTATTCTGTGTATCCTGTGTTTGGAATATTTAGCAAAATAACATTACAGAACCTCGTTGAAATTTACTTTTTGATTAAAGTTTATTGCATGTTAGCCTTAAAATATTATTTCCGATTGTTAACTTCTTTGACTTCAAGAGAAAATACCCTTCTACACTTTGCATTTTTAAAAACTGAAAACAGCATAAAGTGCATATTCTGCAATTAGTTCCGTTGCCATTATCCCGAAATGCAATGCAATGCCAATTAGCTAGAGTCGTTTGATAATATCAATATTTGGTAGGTCGTCAGTTGAATGTTTCCTGTCATTGTGTTTGTATTTCCAGACGTACTCTATGTCTGTGAATAAGTCTCTTGTATTTACAAATAAGACAAACTTAGATATCACATAGTCTTTCATTGGAGTGCACTGGTACCTGCTCGGTAGTCGGCTGTGACCGGTAGTCGGCTATGACCAGTAGTCCGTTATGGTGTGATTTTGTCTTTAGTATGTAGTGCGACAATATTTCCTCCCTCTGTTAGCTTTTCTCGTAAGTGACCCCGGACATCTTCCAGTATATATCTAAGATGTATATTTGCACTAGATTTAGCCTTGTTTGAAGAAAATACTAGGATATGGCTAAGTCCAATAAAATCAGATATTGTAATCAATTTAGTAATAAGCGTATTAAGAGCAACACCTTCTACGCGGCACTGTTTTATATCTTTATTACATATGATGACGGAATAATACAGATATGTTTTAAAAAATATAATAATAATAACTATACAAATGAGGGCTGTAGAATTGATTTTAGCGTGCGACAATGTGTCTCTTGGAAAAGAAAAAACATTGGTCAGACAGGGACACAAAACTTAAACCCATAACTAACGAGACAGAAAAACAAGAAATATAGCGGTTATACATTACGTTGGGATTAAATAACATGCAACTCTCATACAAAATAATATAAAAATCTAAGATACAAAAGTGTAAAACTTGAGGATGTCCAGGATATATGTACAAATCTGGTAAAAATTGGACAAACACAGATCTCTGAGAATCAAAAGGTGGGACCAGGTGGCATGGAATAGTAAGGATCCCCTATTGACCGCTCACACCCGTCGTGATTCCACAGTCAAATCAAAATGAAATACGTGAGGAACGAATTCTCCTCACAATCGGTATGGACATATCAACAACCGCTATCGAACAGGAAACTCAACAATTTCTTTAATGAAACAAAGAAATCATAAACAAGACTATTATACCGATTGACAATTTCCGGAACGTCGACACCGAATGCGGTTTTCGGTATCCCTGTGTAAATAATTTGTCAGTGAGTAGTCTACATCCGTATATGAAATGTTCATATGTTGAACACGCTCTGGCATATCGGATAATTTATGAAATATAAACGCCAAATGCAGGTGATTATGTACCATTACTATTTAAAGGTGGAAAATATACGATGAAAAAACTGAAATCGTCGTATAGCTTTTATAATTTTAATTGATAAGTATAGTTTCCCGTCTGTGTCTAAAGTAAAAGTAAAATGTCTAAGTATGAAACATGTTTTCTTGATTTTGTTAATTTAATGTTAGCTGGGATATATCTCATTGACATATGTATGAAATTATCATTACTTATTTACAAAACGACGTCTATATATCTAAATGTCAATTTAAAGTACACCGCTAGCTTTTTTATTTAGCAATTTCTAAATGAAGTCTGCTTCGTATGAATAAAGGAACAAGTTAGCCAACAAAGTGGCACAGCTGTTTCCATTTGGGATGCCGACAATTTGTTGAAATACCACGTCTCTGATTATTACAAATGTATTTTATATATCTAATATCAACTTCAGTGTATTTATGTGTAGAGTCAGTGTGGTGTTGGACAGAATAAGTATGATGATAACTAATCACTAGATATTTAAATTTTATATTTAATTTTCGGGAACAACCCTTAGTTAACAAACAGTTGTCAGTGATGCTAAAAAGTCTCTCTTAATTTTTTACGTGGTATTGTTGTGTAAAGAGAAGGGAAGTCGTATGTTTTATACTGTGAATTTGAGAAATGATGTGCCTCCAAATTTTCTAAAATTTGTTTAGAATTATTAGGTGTCCACATCGATTCTGGAATAACCAATTGTACAGTTTCTCCTTAACGGATGTCAGCATGTTGGTAAGGAGTAAAGATAAAAGGTTTGGTAGAACTTTTGCTGGATCCTGTTATGTATATCTGTTTATAAGAGGTTTTGTGAACTTTAGATATCCAATAATATGGTAGCTCAGAACCAGTATCGGTTGTAGGTAACTTAAAATGAGCGTAATACGGGCGCGTGATTTTGAAATATCTCGTCCTTTGAAAGTGCTCTATATGTGTATTCTGGATTAGCAGAATTCGTATTAAACCCTAGTTCTTCTGATAAACAATTATGATAATGTGCCTTAAAAATAAACCTCTACAATTCGATTTTTTTCTCCGGTGGGACTAGTACATATTGGTCATGTAATGACTGCCTGGATGTTTCCGGTAGATATTACATATGCACAAGAGGACGTATATATTTTGTGAATCACGTTCATGGTAGATGTACTCATTCTGTTTATGATAAGATGAAACACACACACACACACACACACACACACACACACACACACACACACACACACACACACACACACACACACACACACACACACACACACACACACACACACACACACACACACACACACACACATTGAGTTCACTGAATACCAGTTTAAAGCGTTTACAGGCATTTGTATTTATAAAATGTTCAAAAATGCCATTTTATATCTGAAATTGTCATTTAATATATACATGTATATTACAGGAAGTGTTTCCTACAATTATCTTTTTTCAGCTATATTGAACATTTATGAACCCCGATATTCCTTTTTTGTAATGTAAAAATGTAGTATTGTACAACAATCACTTATCATTGTTATATAAAGTAATTCAGACTTGGACAAGCACAAGACTTGCACAGCAGGAAGAAGTTCAAATTCTTGTCATATTTAATCTTTTTAGTACCTCTTTTATTCAATTGATTTTCTTATTTTGTAAATAACGCAGAAACGTGATAAAAACGGATCGTATGGATCCTGGTGTACTCGTCACAATGGACAATGCATCAATAAAATGCATGTTGATTGACAAACAGATATATGTAAACTAGGATTTGCTGATGGATACAAAGAAGACATTGTAAAGAAGGTAACATTTCATATATCCAATTACAGTTATTTGTATTTTTGTCAACAAATTTAAAAAGTTTGAACCTGAAATGGTTGGCTGTATTCAATTACAGGAAAAAATGTAAATACTGATAAAAATACTTTTATCATAGGTGTATGCAGGATTTTAGATTAGAAGGGGGCGTGCTTTTGATTTTCACAGGGCCCTAGGATGCGCATCAAAAATTTGTTCAGGGGTAGGGGTGAGGGTAACAGAATTATATTAGACTGTTATAATAAAAGCCTTATTGAACATGTTTTGTTTTACAAATTGTTGGATAAATTGTGAAGCAATAATTCATTTGATACTATATGGAGACTATTTAAAAAATAATTGTTATGAAATACTATGGATTCCATGAATAGAATGAATAGAATTCGTCGAAAATTTCTAGAAATTTGCTATTAATTTTAAAGCTTTTCACTTAAAAGTCAAAAGTTTTACACTTATTGTTTTGCTGCGCTTTACCTGAATCCGTTCCTGGTCACCACACATAGTACTAAGTTGTGGATCGTAAAGGAGGCAGGTTCAGAAAATCCTTGGAATTAAATCCGTAGAAGCATTTGTCTGCTTCCAGACGGAAAATACGCCTGGATTCCGTTAAAAAATCACACTGATTATCCTTTTCAAAAGAAGGTTGTTTTAGCAAAAATAACCTAAAATTGAGACAGAATTTCCCCTTAATTAGTAATAGCCTCTAGACAGTGAATTACGACCTTTAACTTGAAATTGAAGTAGAGTCTGGTGATTACTAGGGGATTCGGAAGTAAACTCCCGAGATAAAATTGTGAATAATCCAATAAGTTGGAAGCCTGATAATGTATTTTCTATCTTCCATACACAAAACAGTTTTTCTGTAGTCCTTCAAATTTTATTTATATTATTTCATGTTTACATTTTTAAAACTTTTCATGAAATGCAACAGTTTGATAAATGTCAAACAAAAATGGTATATAACAAAATAAATGAAAAAGAAAAAGAAAATTTAAATAGGTTCTGATGTCCTATGTTATAGGACTACATTTTCCATGTGGTCTAGGACCTTTCCCCAGAAATGCACAAAGAGTTGATTTTCTTAATATTTATTTTCAAAAGATCTGGGAAACCTTTTCTGGATTTAGTCTAAAAAGAAGTTGCGATTTTAAATATCTTTCAGAGGTCATTTTCCGGCTTCCATACACTTAAACTTTATTGACTTTTTTCTTTTTTTTTTTTACAAACAAGGCAGTTTTAAACGGGGCGTGTGTCCCCAACGCCCACTCTAAATTCGCCTGTGACTATATGATTGTTGACAGATACAGTTAACCGTATGCCATTCCAATCAGAATAGACATGATCAATTTTTTTCCTTAAATCCCGTCTTTCCTTTAAAGACTGTAAATCACGGAGAGCGTGACTGGTCAACGGGTATGCTAACTCCTACATTACACCCGATCCCAATTCTTGGTTTCGAAAATTTCGTGTTTTTTTCAATTTTTAACAGATTTGTATATATATGGACGTCTTGAAGTTTAAAAATGTTGGTATCTGAGATGTTTGTATATTGCAAAGTATTTTTACTTCAATCCATTTTGTCAAATGTTGAATGCCCTGACTGCGTCGTATGCCGAACCTGTATTGATCGCCTAACCGTTTTATTAACGTCGTATTCCTAACATGTATTGATCTGGTAATCGAATAACTAACATGTGTTAATCTGATAACCGTTTGCCTAACATGCATTGATCTGGTAATCGAATAACTAACATGTGTTAATCTGATAACCGTTTGCCTAACATGCATTGATCTGGTAATCGAATAACTAACATGTGTTAATCTGATAACCGTATGCCTAACATGCATTGATCTGGTAACCGTTATATTAACGTCGTATGCCTAACATGCATTGATCTGGTAACCGTTATATCAACATTTTATGAATTCCTAAATTTGAATCTAATGAATAAAACCTTGCTATCTTATATAAGTTATTTGTACAATAATTGTACTGCTAGTATTATCAGTTTAACGTGACTTTGTAACAGATGTGTCATTATTCCGATATAAATAAACTACAACATTTACGGCTCCATATCCATTATGTGGTTCGGCCATTGCGAGGTCATTTGTCCAGTGTCTTACAGACATAAATGCGGTCCAATATAAGGTAACGGACATAAAAGTTAAATATAATAATTAGAATGAGATTTGTTCAGAGTATAAAAATAAATTCGTCACTCGTTAATTCACTCGCAAGCACCTCTTACATAAGAAATTTGAAAGATGTACGGATAAAAATCACATGCTGATTCCAACAAAACAATTTATCAGGTATCCCAATTTATTGTCATTAATATTGATACACGTTATAAAGTTTGATACATAATCCAGACATGCTAATGGTAGTAGTGAGGATAACAAAAAAGTATGTGTGATATATTACAGTGTACGATGATGACAAATACGCACGTTAGATCAATATGGCACTTGAGCATGTCTTAAATTGGAACTTGAAACGATCCACAAATCTGAAGTAAATCTGGTAAAGGTGAGTTCGTATTGTCAGATCAATATGTCAGATGAATATGACAATTAAACATGGGTTGAAGTGAAACTTCAAATGGTTTACAAAGTTGATGTAATGTGGAGTTTGTATTTGTTATATTAACAAATGATTGAAAAACCTAAAACGTGTAAGTAATCCTAAACGATACGCTAGATATATGATATGTACTACCGACTTCTAAACGACCAGAAATATTCAAAATGAAATATGTACAACACAGACTTTGGTGACCCTTATCTTAGTCCGATTTTTTGTGAAGCATCTTAGAATTGATTTAAATGTTTGACAAGCAAGCCTGTACCTCACGAACCGTGAGTTTGATATGGAATTTTTTGCCATGGTTTTACTCTTTAGCATAGAACACTATTTGTTGCGCTTCA
Source organism: Atrina japonica (assembly GCA_030159075.1). Classification (NCBI taxonomy): domain Eukaryota; kingdom Metazoa; phylum Mollusca; class Bivalvia; order Pterioida; family Pinnidae; genus Atrina; species Atrina japonica. Next base: position 17,943 of record BROG01001409.1, on the reverse strand, counting down.
GCTTTTGAGCCTGTACAGTCCTCAGACAGAATATGGTATCTATGTAGAAATGAAGCATGTAGAATCTACTCTGCAACTTGTCCGACTTGCAACGAATTTTATATCAGACAAACCAGTAGGTTGATAGACAGTGTCAGGGTCCATAAACAACAAATAAAGAACTTTTCCATCTGAAATATACCGTGCTCCATTGCCGCGGAAAAGGGAAATATAAAATTTCCGTTTTATAAAATTAAAAACGACGATGAAAATTTACGCAAAGTTGAATAATTAAAACTGAAAAAAATCATTGAATTGTTAATACCATTACTGAACAAAAAAATTATTAATCGATAATATTTTCCGCAAGCACAAACTATAACAAGCTAATAGTCAATGTAAACCAACTGAACACGCAGAAACATGACATCACAATATATTATTACATAGCTTACTTCTGTCTGAAGAGAGATGACAGGCGAAATCGCTAACATATGTGACGTTTTTTAAACGGTTATATTTAATCTATCTATTTATCATATATATATATATATATATAATATATTATATATGATATATATATATATAAATCTAATATATACTATATATTATATATATATATATATATATATATACAACAATTAGCTCCTTCAAATCGTGCAATATGCAACAAATATCTTGTGAATATAGTGTTTTATGATTAGAAATTTGCATAGTTGGAATTCTGTTTGATACACAGTGGTTCATAATTATTTGTTTCGACTCCCGTCTCCAGTTCAACGTACGTCTTATCCTCTCCATCCCCAGCATCTGACATTTGTTTGTCAGCTAATCCCGTTTTAAATTTTACAGACGGATAGTTCATATTACTTTGTAACGGTTCATAGTAGTTTCTTTCTCCTCGACTGGAATCAAGTGACTCGTACTTGTCTAAATATTTAGTTCGACGATTTACGATCATCATTACCTACTACATGTTGTGAAACTGCCTTATCGACCACTAAATCATTAAGTTCATTTCCTGTCACAAGAGGCGATGCTCGAGATTGACATTTTTCTCTTAACACAAGCAATACGACAAGTATCAAGAGTAGCAGTATAAAAAAGCCCAAAAAAAGTATGCACGGTTTGCTTGCCCGTATATTATGAATTGTACTTTCATTTTCTGAATGGCAGTTTCCATACCTTGATCTGATTGCAAAACTGTGAAATAAAGACACAACAATACCGTTGCACTTAGTATATAGACAATAACACATGGATCAAATCAAAAACATATACAAACTTGTCTAAAACATTTCTAACTGTAAATACCGTTGTACCTGTATAATTACTAGAAAGATAAATAATCTGCATTTTAAATTTGTTAACGTACATGTAATTAAACTTCCAGATATGTTCCTATTAATTTTCATACAATATGATATCTAATTTTGAGAATTATATGAAATGGCAATTAATAATTATCAGTATTGGGAATTTCATCGGCAATGTCAGCGTCAAAACACAATAATATGTTACCAAGTTCCCGAGTTACGCAGTTACTAGCGCTCATTTATCACACAAAAAAAACTAAGTTTGATATTCGGATTGGACAGGCAGGTATGTGAGATGTCATGGGTGTCGCAAATTTGAACGCGTGGGTTTTCTATGGGTACTCCGATTACACCAACAGTAGACCCACTAACGTGACAATAAGAGCAAACAAAAATTTTATTAAAGTTGCATAACTGATTCCATAACTGTTTTAAAATGAATAAAACTGAATAAAGATGATATTTTCACGAGTGCAAGTTTGAATTCAATTCTGGCTCATTTGATCAAAATATAGATTCGCGATTATATAAAATATAAATATCTTACCTTCATTACAGTATGGTTCTATATATCCATCACAATCGGGACATGTGCCATCTTTTGCATCACAGGAACCACCACCATCACAGTTTACACTGCAATTGTGTGAGCATCCCACTCCATATGTTCCAGTACCGCATGATCAATAAAACAAAAAGAAAAAAAGATCTCGGGTGATTTTGAAAGTGCACTATCTTTGAAAAAATATTTATCATATTTGCAAACGTATTTTGTATTTCAGTGCTGAACTTTAATTCTATTCTTGGTAGGGAATCAACGACCCGTGGATCTCAGGGGCTAGATCGTTAGAGCATTTTGCCTTTGAATGAAGTATCTTACTTTCAGTTACCGCAAGTCCGGGTCCCTCTGGGATCTAAGCTGATTTTGTTAGAATGTATTTCAGTTTACATTCAAAATGTTTCTTCCGGATTTGATTGTAACCTTGATTTCACCTTCATCATTAATTAGACCGCGATGATTTAACACACATATTGTTGTGAGTACAGTCATTAACTGGACCTCAACCATTTTAACCCACATATCGTGATGGGTGGCAATTATAAGCCAGTTTTATTTGACTGTATATTACTTGTACCTTTACAGAAAAATCACTTGTAGCTGGCAATACATCGGTATATTAAGTGTACGTTTACAGAATCATCACGTGTAGCTATCAACACATCGGTATATTACATCAATTCTTACGGAAGCATCACGTATATTACTTGTACTTTTACAGAAACATCACGTGTAGCTGGCAATACATCGGTATATTACGTGTACCTTTACAGAATCATCACGTATAGCTAGCAATACATCGGTATATTACGTGTACCTTTACAGAATCATCACGTATAGCTAGCAATACATCGGTATATTACGTGTCCCTTTACAGAATCATCACGTATAGCTAGCAACACATCGGTATGTTACATATATTCTTACGGAAGCATCACGTATAGCTTGCAATACATCGCTATATTACGTGTACCTTCACAGAATAATCATTTGAAGCTGGCAATACATATGTTTATAACGTTTACCTTTACGGAATTTTCACGTATATCTGGAAATGCATCGGTATATTACGTCTACACTGACAAAATCAACACGTATAGCTTGTAATATGTCGTGTACCATTACAGAATCATCACTTATAGCTGGCAGTCCATCGGTATATTACGGCTACCCTGACAATAACACCATGTATAGCTGGCAATGCATCCGTATATTACGGCTACCTTTATAGAATAATCATGTGTTAAACAAGATGTCACATGTTCTTCATAGCTTACTGATCTTTGACAACTATAATGTATTGAAGTAATCTTGTCACTGTAAGTAATGATTTATTTTGGCTATGATAATTATTTTCGATTGTCATGTATACATATATGAAATGTACAATATTTTAGGTTTTTTTCCATAAAGGCAGATTTTACAGGACTAATTTCGAAATAAATGACTTACCTCATACTTCGACTTCACACAAGATAATATAAGGTGATGGCATAGGGAAGGAAGATAAAGTAACATATTGACCGAATGTTTCCAGTGTTATATTTGATGATATATATTTCTTATCTCTTTATCAATGCTGTTGTCATAAACTGCACTGGAATTCGGAAAGTTTTCCTGAACTGTTACGTACAAATTGAAACCAGTGGGAAAACTTGGGTACAGAAAATCTGAAATATATAAATGTTGTCAATGAATTTGATTTGATCTGATTTTTTGTTTTACGCCATACTCATCAATTTTTCAGTCATATGATGGCGTCCAGTTTTTATTGGTGGAGGAGAAACCCCGGTTACCCGGGTAAAGACCACCGACCTTCCGCAAGAAACTGGCGAACTTTCCCACTTAATTCGAAATGACCCTAGTAGGATTCGAACCACAGATGAGATTGTCAATGAAAATACAGGATCTAGGGAAACGCGTCTAAATGTGTTATGTAGATTACTATGGAGATTCCATAGACTAAAACAAAGTTATATTGATGCGTTCAGTGGGTAAGGGAATTTCACCCACGCGGTTGGAATGTGATTCCAGCTGATAGTCTTATACTAAAGTAATAGTTCGCACTGATAACTCCATTTTAATTCAAAATTCTTCGAAAGCTAAGACACTCATCTTTTTACAGTAGTTATTCTTAGACGGATTCTGATAATACTTTTAGATTTTTTAATTGATCTTGTCTGATGCCATTTTCTCATTAGAAAATACACATCGATTATCAATATAGCGAGACATGTCATTCCATTTAAGATAATACGTCAAAGTTCTCGGTATCAAAATAATATTGAAACATCCAAATCAGTTTAAATAAAGTATGATGGTTCCTCTTATTTCTCGGATTGATATATCGTAGGGTATATTTTACACAGCATCTCTATGGTGTAAAATTTATATGAGCAGCTAACAAGTTTACCTGGCAAGCAGCGTTCTGGCCAAACAGACATTCGTTTGATTATGTTTATTTTTTCGCAAAATGCAATCTAATGGACGCCTTGGTCTCCAAATTAACTTTTGCTTCTATTAAGCTTGGTGTTAAATATTTATCTGTGTCATTTCCGTCTCAAATTTCTCACGTGTTCCCGACATTTTTTCAGTGTCAAAATATTCAGGTTCAGGGAAATATCGGCCACTGTCGGTCCCACACTTTCCGCCTATAACACATTCGACCTCTGTTATATGTCTGTGGTTGTATATCTACATTTTAAAGTAACATACATAACGGGATAATTATTATTATTAGATATATGATATGTTGTCGATAATGATATGACCGAGACCGCATGGGACGAATTTGAAATGTTCGGCGAGTGGCGGATACATGTGGCTTAACGGTCCCCCGAATGTTTGAACTAGATTTCACTTGCATACACGTCGATTACGATAGAGAAACATTGTCTTGCAAAACAATTATTATTTCTTTCTTGAGAAACTAAGTTTACAGGTTTCAAACACATCATATGTAGGTCATTTGGTGGTTTAGAGTTTATTAACACTTAAAAAATACCATCACTCTATGTGAAAAAAGCAACCTTAATTTTGAAATGGTGAACTGATGTTGTGAAATACTAACAGTTATCACTGAGTAAGATATTTACAGTTGACACAGCATACACGTCCCCAAGATCCACCTTCCACCAATCTACATAATTAGAATCGAATTTTGCACAAGCGCATGTATCTCCATTCATCGTTTGACCAATTTTATCATTCACAGCTGCCCCAGCCCACAATAAGTCTTGAGCACAATTTAAACTTCTAGTAGTTGTTTTTAGTGCTAAGTTTTCTGTGACAGTGAGAAAATAAGATAGATGGAGCAAATCTGCCGACCGATTGATTTATAGTAAAATCTAAATGTATAAAGTGGTATACTTGTTGATGGAAAGCAAAGCATCGGTGTATTGACGCAGCTATTTTCATCTAAATAGTGATTGATATGAACATTAAGTGTACGAAAAAACAAATTTGATCCGTCTGCACAATAGACATTAAGTTGTGGAGAATGTAATTAAGAGGATATTTTTTTATGCATTCGTCAATTTGGTTTGAAAAAATATCCAATTATGTATATTGATACAGAACTTAAACCTCATTTTAAATTATCGACAAGCATATATATATATATATATATATATATATATATAAATATATATATATATATATATATATATAAAATATCTCTATATAATATATATATATATATACAAAATGCCACACCACAAAACAGTTTTTAAGTTCTATTTACTTAAAATTGCCACACGTGATTCGTGTTACAAACGCTCATCAGGCAAAAATGTATTGTATATATATATATACCATGAATCTTATAGTGGTAGACCCGTCCTGGCTCAGTCGGTAGCGCGCTCGACTTGAGATCGTGAGTTCGAGTCCAGCCAGCGACAGGTTGGTTTTATGTCCTGAAGATGAGACAGTCAATACCGAGGTCCCGTGGCACAGTAGGTGTCGGCTCATTAAGTACCCTCACTGTTCAATGGCTGTAAGTGCCGAGCAAAGGACAAAGTTTGAAGCCTTTCACTGGCATTTGGTGACGTCACCATATGAGTGTAATATTCTTGAGCAGGACGTTAAACAACTATAAGCAAAAAAACATATATATATATAGAGAGAGAGAGAGAGAGAGAGAGAGAGAGAGAGAGAGAGAGAGAGAGAGAGAGAGAGAGAGAGAGAGAGAGTAGAGAGAGAGAGAGAGAGAGAGAGATGTGTGTGTGAACATAATATATCCCTTTCCTACTGAATATACGTATATTTACACAGTCAAAATGGTTTCCCGTTAAACATTGTTCGTTTTGTTAATGCATTTCGTAAGCGATGTCTGTTAGCTAGGTAAATATATATGATGTTAGATGTATATGTTCCTTAACAAAAAGTAAAACGTTTCATAAAATTTTGTAAATATTTATATCACATGTTTGTGTACATTAGGATTTTCACCTATAAGATCTTCAGAAAGAACATGGTAGCTATGCAGTATTCCAATACGACACCACGCTATTGTGATGTCATGTTAAATGTCGTTGGGTAAGTTGACTGATAACATAATATATTTCAATGCATCCGGAATATATTTTTATAAATGAATACAGTATTATTTTCTAGTTAGAGATTGCTTCAAGAATTCCATAAAATATATTTTTTTTGCTTTTCGTTTTCATTATTGATTATCACGTTGTTAAGAGTATTCTAAATATCCCATTACCACACTTATCAAAATGTTTAAAACATGGTGTATGTCTAATGGAACGGTTCCTGAATTGTTGTTTATGCATCTGGACCCTGTTTTTCCGATAAAAAAACCCTGGCAAGTCGGGCAAGCTACACAGTAGATTACATCTTGTAAATGGCAGCTATAGTGGACGTAAAATTTTGCGAGATTTCAGTAGCTTTCAGTCACCTTTCGCTATAACTTAATATTTTAAAGCCTACAGGCGGAAGTGTTTACAGAATAGAATGCAAGGACATTTGATAATTTTGAATATATATATATATATATATATATATATATATATATATATATATATATATATATATATATATATATATATATATATATATATATATATATATATATATATATATATATATATATTATATATATATATATATATATATATTGCTGTTTCCGATAAACAAATCATATAGAATACAGGCGATTAAAGTTTCTGTCCATATCTATGTAAGACAGTTGGTAACTTAATGATTTACAAAATTAACCTCACATTCACGCTACCATAGGGACAAATAATGGGATACTGGCGAAAAACGAAGTGTGGATTTAGAATTGAAAATGAATTGAAACAGATATAAAAGACTAGGAAACATATATCAAAACCAAACAAATCGTGACTTTTTTATTTCCAACGAATTTCAACGAACCGAGCCAATATACATGTGGTCTCTTCCCAGAATATTGTAATCAAACTCTTTCATTCATCATTCGAAAATAGCCAACACAGGTGTAAATAACGTAAAATTGCACACAGGGAAAAAATAAAAAAAAATAAACAAACAAAACAAAAACCAAACCGACAAATCAAAAGGTCTATAAATCGGATCAAATTTACTTGGTTGGGGTTTCCGAAGGTCCTAATTATTATTATTTCCTAGCTTTTGGTAGTGATCTTCAATTTACCTTGTGTACTTAAAATTTAATTTGATGGCTATTGATATTCAAATTTCAAATTTCGACCTTCAGCAAAGCGGCTCCAGCAGACACTGAGGTCAAATTTTAAAGCTATGTGCAACAGTTGTAGCTTCGGTAATTACAGTATTATCAACAGTAAGACAATTGTTATGTATGGAAAATAGAGCATGTGTTAAAGCCATGTACTCCCATTTGCGAACGGCATAAAACGGCACTGACGACACTTATCTTTGGAAAATAAACTAGAAATGACAACGCATTACCAAAAATGGCTAACTGAGCAGGGTGACCCATCATTTTTGTAAATCTTTTGATCAGTGTTTTACGCTTCACATACTTTTTCTGATTTATATAGTGATTATTGATACATACAGAATTGTACAAATAAAGAAAACAAAAACCATGGCCCTGACAAAAACTTCCATCTTTGATAACAGTGACCTTGATCTCAGTTATGATCTTGACCTCAGCAATATGACTCTGAGTCAAGGTCACTTGATATTACTAATATATATCAATATAATGGCGGTCAATTGTAATGGTGGAGGAGATCCCGTTTAGAATGTATCCGGAAAGAGACCAACAGACCTTATGCAAATAAAAGTTCAACCCTTATCACAAAAGTCTACTTATTTTCCAGCGGGGCTCGAACCTGTACTTGCCAGAGAAGAGAGACATCATGGTTCAAAGCACAATGTTTTAACCAACCAGCCAAAGAGAACCGTCGTAAATCGTTATAGCAATGTTGACGAAATACCATAGATCACAACTTACCTTAACTTTCGGATAATAAAATTTGAATGAAAAAGAAACCCATTCGAAAAGCATCCATTTTGAGAGATAAACACTGTTGATATGCTAATGCCCTTGCCTCTGATCCATACTGGAAATAAGAAAATCTGACCTAGTTGTTAAACAATCCGTCATTCTGTTCGTGTACAATTGTACATGATATGCTGACCTTTAACCCCATTTATCATCGATAAAATTTCTAAATAAGAAATTTTCGGAATAATCATGAATAAAAAATATAACAGGGGGATATCTTTTTTCGATTGTCCACAACCCTTCAATTTCTTAGAAATAGATGACATATGTGAAAATAAATTAAATAAAAACAGACGATCATACATAATTTAAAAAGGAATTTACTTAGCTACATAGAGGAAGATACCAAGGATCATTTCAGGGGAACACGAAGACGTGAAACCGTGCACGTTGTCTGGATGGCTAAAAGCTATACGATGGTTAATAAAATACCATATTCGGAAACTTAAAGGAGCTATGAAAACACGTTATTCATCTGTATTTAGTGATGCATGATGCAGATGTGGTAACCGAGCTGGATAGATTACATGACCAATATGTACTGGTCCCAGCATACAAAGCCTCAAATGACATTATTCTATAATTGGTTATTGAAGGAACCATGGTTTAATACGAATTCGGGTAATCCTGCATACACACGTAGCCCACTTTCAAACGACAAGATCAAGTGATTTATTTAACATTGTATATGTTAATTATTTAATTTTGATTTAAAATCGTTGTCCATGGAAAAATGCTATTCTGAAAAGTATATGGAATTGGATGATGTTGCTAAAATAAAGTTTGTTTTGTAAGGTTTTCAATGAGTTCCATGGATTTGAATGTGTTTAGGGAATTATCATCCACACGGGTTTGTACATTTGGGACGCCCGCTATAAATGCTGCATTTTGCTCCTGATCATTTTTCCAAAAAAAAAATAAAAAAAAAATTGACCAATGTTTTTTATTTTATGGAAGAGCAATGTATCCATAACATTTTAGAACTGATTTCAGTTTGATTCAAAAGAAATTTAGATCATGACTTGGTGTCAAATTGTATTTTTATTACGCCCCCTTATTGTTGAATGTTGACGTGGTATGACGTGTTCCATTTTGTAGTTGATACAAATGGTTATATCAAACACAATGTTTTACACACACCTTTTCCCCCTGTCTGATCCATCAACATGTTTATATTTACTGGGATAATAGGATAAGGTTAAAGATGTATGTTCAGTGTATACAAGTATTTAGTAACTACTTCTTTTCTTGTATTGGTACGTCTAACATGAATAAAACAATTAAACTGAGATTGAAAGCCCTTTCCGTTATGCACTTCTGTTTCACTATCTATATCTATTTATATAATTTACCGTTGCAATACCAATCTTTATCAAGTGCATGTGTATTCCCAACTGTACTGTATCAATAAAACATACGAATAACTGTAATGCAGACGTGTTATTTTGTTACACATTGAAATGTACTGGCTTCAGATTTTTATTTGCATTGAACTGTATCAATATAAAAAAAATCAGATACCAAAGTATAAATCAATAGAATGTCCAGGACATAGATACAAATCCGGTAAAAATGTACACACATGGGCCTCTGGAAACCAAGAGGTGGAACCAGTTGTCATGGAGGAGTAAGCATCCCCTGTCGACCGGTCTCACAAGCCGTGAGTCCACAATCAAATCCAATGAAGCACGTGAGGAGTGAATCCCCGTCACAATTGGTATAGACGTCTCAACAATCGCCAACGAAAGGGCAAATCAACATTTCACTAAGTGAAACAGAGTAGTCGCAAATAAGAGTATTATACCGATCCTAAAATTTGCGGAACGTTGACATTCAACGCGGTTTTCGATATCCCTGTGTCAATAATTTGTCAGTGAGTAGTATACCTCTGTATATGAAATCTTCATGTGTTGTACACGCCCTGGCATATCGGATCATTTGTGAAATATAAAATATATATGCGGGTGACTGAAGGACATCACTACTTAAATGTGGAAAATTTACGATGGGAAAGTCGAAATCGTCGCGTTTGTCGCGTTGCTAATTTCCCGTCTGTGTTTATATTACGTAAAATGTCTAAATATGAAGCGTGTGTACTAGTTTCTAGTTCGATGAGATACATCGCATTGACATCTATATGGAAATTGTCATTATTAATTGACAAAACGTCGTCGATATAACTAAATGTCAAATTAAAGGACACCGCTGACTTTTTCTTTCCTTGATTCAGAAGCTTCTCAATGAAGTCTGCTTCGTATGAATAAAGGAAAAAGTCGGCCAATAAATGAGCACAATTGGTTCCTATAGGAATGCCGACAGTTTGTTGAACTACCACGTCTCCGAACATTACAAATAGAATGTATATTAGTAATCCCAGCATGTTCTTATATCAAATTCAGTGTATTTATGTGTAGAATCAGAGTGGTGTTTGTCGAAATAAGTATCCTGATAGCCAATCACTAGGTACTTAAATTTGGGTACCACCTTTAGTGTATAAACAGTTGTCTATGATGCTGAAAAGTCTTTCTTTATTTTTTTATGTGGAATGGTTGTATAAAGAGTAGAGAAGTCATCAGTTTGGATACTGTGAATACGAGAAAAATTGTGTGCCTTCAAATTTTCCAAAAGCTGTTTAGAATTTTTAAGTATCCACATCTGATTTACACCGCTTCTTGAATAAGCAATTGTACAGTATTGTTGAAGTTCCTTCTTAACGGCTGTCAATATCTTGGTAAGGAGTAAAGATAAAGGTCTGGTAGACCATTTGCTGGATCAACAATCGTATGGCTTTCAGACAAAGTGTCTGGTTCTACGTCTGACATAATCTTCGACAGAATCTATAACTAAACTGAAATTCTGATGCCAATTAAAGGAACGGGCTTCCCGGTATTTAGGGCCCCTTAAAATAAGATTTTTGAGGCTTTTGTTTTCAACAATAGAAACGTTGCCGGTAATAACATGCCAGATAGGATTGTATTTGAAAGGAGATGAAGCACATTAACATTTGACAGTGTTATGTAGAAGATGGTTGATGTCTAGGCACTGCAAAACCGGTTTTTAATTGAATAGCTTGGACGCGATGCTAGGTGTATAGCTATATGAAATGCAAGGCGTGGTCTTCAGTTTAAAATATGGTTGAATACAGGACTGAACTTTTTTGTGATTTAGAACAGTGCCAATGTTTAAAGCGTCTATGCCTTAATTTGTAAATTTAAGTTTAAGGAAAAGACGTTTCTGTTCAGAACAGTCATAGTTTGTAATGCGTGAACATCTAACAGGAAAACTGAATACCTGGTTACACATAGCCCTCTACCAAAATTGCAAAATTCTTGACCCTGAGTGCATGGGTTGCATTTTAACTGATAAAGATCATTACACTATACTTCAAACCAAATATTGTTTTGGTTGTCATGATGTAAGAGGCCTAATGTCATATAAGGTTTTATCCCCAGGGTCATCCTTCACCCCTCTTCAGAAATCTTCCATCATCGCAAAAGTAGTTGAAACAAAAAAAAAAAAAAAACATTAAAGCATTATATTTTGTGACCCATCATGGCAATACTAATTGTATAGGACATGTCTGGAGGTCCCAGGATGAATGTTTGAATGTACAAAGTATATGTTATCTTCTCTGTGGAGGATTTCAATGTTTTGTTCAATGGAGCCGGCCTGGCTCAACCAAAGCGCGCTCGAGTCTTGATGGTGAGGTTGTGGGTTCGAGTTCAGTTTGCGGCAGGTCGGATTTCTATCCTTCGAGTGAGACAATAAAAACCGAGGTCCCATATCACAGTAGTTGTTGGCACATTACTGCTCAATGACCGTACGAGGATTATTGGGTGGGACGTTAAACAACAGCTAATACATAAGTATCTGATTGTAGAGTCATGGACAAAAAGTATGTATTATCCTGTAAGTCAATACGTGAACATGATAGATGAAAACCAATGTTATTTATAATGACCATCACGCATTCATCTAACGTCTCTACCTTTAACTGGAAACAGTTTATTTAAATAATACAAAAGTGTACTAATAAAGGAATCAGAGCCTTGGACAAGCGTATACACCATATCTTTTAATATTTATACTTTCACATTCTGTGAGTCAAATGTCAATTTAAAATGAACATGTGAGGAATAAACCCTCGTTACAATCGGTACTGACGAATTAACAACGTCTAATGTATAAGGCCTTTTTTTGTCTTACAGAGTCTGGTTTTACAAACCATACTGTATATACATGTAAATTACTAAGCTTGAATATTTTCATTTGACTTTAAATTCGCTCTCTTATCTAAGGTAAAAAATAAACTGGCAAATGCTGTGATACATATCACTATCTAATGAAGGCCGATCCATATGTTATTAGATTTTATGTTATGAATTACTTAAGTTCATATTTAATTAGGTCATAGGTATGTGATTAGGTAGTTGTTGTTTTTATTCTAATAAATAACTATTTTCATTTGTAAATATTTCATCAAATAGCAATGCGTTTGTTCGAAAAGTGTATATGAGTGTTTGCCAAACTGTGTCGTTATTTATGAGTTGATAATAAACATTTGGTTCATAAATGTGAATACATAATTCAATTTGAAACTGATTTATTGCTTTTATTGGACTGGGACTTTGCTCGTCAAGCCACAATATATATATATATATATATATATATATATATATATATATAATATATACTATATATATATATATATATATATATATATATATATATATATATATATATGGTCTGTTAGGGAAAGGCTATCTATAAGGATGTTAAAGTGAACATGGTTATTCTCGACGATCAAGATGGATAACAAAAACAAATATAAAACAAAAGTTTTCAAATTAAAGAGTTACAGGTTAGTAATCAAAATGCATATTTATTTATTATTACTAACCTGATCAATAATTATGTTTCTCGTACATTTAAGATATAGAAGTTGTTGCCAATGAGGAATGTTACACTTATCAAAAATGATATAGATAATACAAACATAATATCCAAAGTTATCATGCTGAAGAGGATATTGTCTGTCAACTACACTCCATTGGGTGAGCTCTAATTTGAAATAGATTTTCAAACGGAAATATACATAATGTATGTATATACATGATTAATAATCAAATATTGGTTATTAATAATGTATCATACATATATCAGCATGTTCATTACAGTTGTCATCTTCACCAGTCTATACAAATTAATGTTCAAATGTCTAAATGTTTTTATTTTTAGCCGGACATATTGCAACATGCCACGACCGGCTAAAGCGATCGTTGAGTTTTGCGCAATCGTCTTTTTGAGTATATGTTGGTGTGAGAGTTACTAAAAATGAAACTGCATGCACGATATGATAATTTTTTTATTTATTATATAAACATGTATTTAAATGTTTTAGATTTGTTTCAACATCATCAAAATCATTTATAAATCTGGAATATCAATCTTATCATAAAATATAGCAAATGGGAAACAGTTTGTAACATTCTGAATACGGATAATATCTTACACATATAGGTGTCGTAGTGTTTGGTCGAGTGGACAAAGAGAGACAACTCTATGTAAGTTAAAGTAAGCTTGACAGAACGCGTAGCATCCGTATCAATAAGCACGGTGTTGTGAATGACTTGTATGCGGAAATAGTTATGCCATTTTAAATCTTGTGAATTAGGACATTTAACGGGTAACATGTGCTCGATATGTTGATATTTGATAGATTAATACAACTTTTATGTTTAAACCTGCAACGCTAAATTAAAAATAATAGGCCAGGTAAACTTGCAACCAATACGGCTAAAATGTACCTTTATAATATTTAAGCTCTTTTAACATGATTTAAAAAGATACGGGCGGATACTTTTTCGAAATTTGGATTATAAAATATTGAAACTTTATTTTTAATCAGTTTAATTTTCAAATGGTATTAAAATTAATTATTTGAACAAGGAAGCAGTTTAAATGGTGTTGTTAAAACTATATCGCGGGCAAGTGCATCTGATATGATGTCATACAGTTAACTCAAACAACAGTCAAACTGAGACGTTTTGGGGATCTTAAATCTGATATTGAACTATTATTTAGAAAATGATCGATAGCTTCTTTGTACTTAAAACGGCAGAATGCCAGCAAAACCGTACCGTCGTTAAAACTCATATTAAGAATGGAAACGGACACATTGGGTAAAAATATTTAATGTCTTAAAACTTAACCTCATTTGATGCTCATCCGTATCAATATGAAATCGTAAATAAGTATTGTCTATCATGACATAGGTTCACTGCTAAAGGAACTGTGTTTTACTCACTCAGTAATAAGAATTAAAAGTTAAATGCATTGATATTCAGTGTAGCAGGTGACATGAACATATTATTAGAAAATGATAAATGAATTAATAGGTTGAAATTTAAATTATCAAATGTATAAATAAACAAAATCAAAATGAACACATTGTTTATGATAAATATATAAATTGATAGATAGATAGATAAACACAACATTAGATACATATAAAATAAATAGATAAATAAATAGATAGATAGATAAATAAATAAATAAATATATAAATACATAAATAAATAAATAATAAATAAATAAATAAAGAAAAAAGTAAATAATGAATAAATGAATAAATAAATAAATAAATAAATAAATAAATAAATAAATATATAAATGTATGAATGAACATATTAATAAATATATGTACGAATAAAGAAACAAAACATTCTGGGAGTATATAGGAATTAATAATACCATCAGAATGGTAATAGGCAATATTATTACTTGGGTTTTTGTAAGCCCTCCTTACAGTACTTTCGGTCCTTTGATTTGTATATTTCTTACCGAATCGAAATTTAACGTAACATTGGCGTATTTCGGATACGTATAAATGAGCATTTTAGCGAAATGCAAATTTAGCGGTTTGTAATTTGTCTATGAACGATTTCAGCGATGTTATGATTAAAAAAACTAACTCTTACATACGATGATGAATAAATCGTAAGCGATATTCAGTATTTTCCACATTTAAATAGTAATATACCTCAGTCACCTGCATATGGAGTTTATATTTCACAAATGATCCGATATGCCAGGGCGTGCACAGCATATGAAGATTTCATATACAGAGGTAAACTACTCACTGACAAATTATTGACACAGGGATATCGAAAACCCGCGTTTAATGTCAACGTTCCGCAAGTTTTACGGTCGGTATAATAGTCTTCTTTGCGACTACTCTGTTTCACTAAGTGAAATGTTGAGTTGCCTTTTCGTTTGGCGGTTGTTGAGACGTCTGTACCAATTGTGACGAGGATACACTCTCCTCACGTGTTTCACTGGACTTGACTGTGGGACTCACGGCGGGTGTGGACCGTTCGACAGGGGATGCTTACTCCTCCATGGCACCTGATCCCACCTCTTGGTTTCCAGAGGTCCGTGTTTGTCCATTTTTTATCGGATTTGTATCTATGTCCTGGACATTCTATTGATTTACACTTTGGTATCTGAGGTTTTTATATTTTACAATCACAACATCCCCGCTAATAATGCAAGAAATGGAATTATCACAAACATTTTGGCGTAACAGTGTGTTGTTTAAAGGTTTACTAATTACGAAGTACACAATGTATTGTATTACCCGGTGTACACTTACACTAATTACGAAGTACACAATGTATTGTATTACCCGATGTACACTTACACTAATTACGAAGTACACAATGTATTTTATTACCCGATGTACACTTACACTAATTACGAAGTACACAATGTATTGTATTATCCCGTGTACACCTATACTGATAACGAATATATGATTACACAATGTATGGCATAACTCTCAGTACACTTATACTCATAACGAAGTACACACTCTTACAGCATTAGTAGAATATTAGCTGTGCTATAACACGGTATACATTAACAATACACGTGTTGCCACTGTACAATATTTCGCTATTCAATTTATACTATCATTGTAATGATACAATACACTAGATATACATATTTTAATCGCACCATGTACCAGACGTCTTTTTACTTGTTAACATAACCATTGACGTGCTCCTATATTGCACGAAACTGTAGATAACGATATGAATGCAAATAATAAGCTGCGAAAAATGGGAAATGTCTTGTCACGGCACTAATCATAGGTAAGATACTTCATGGTTCAAGACTGAATGCTCCAAACGCATCAGCAATGACGCCCTTCTGCTGCTGCTGATGTTGTTGTTGATACTAAAATTGTGTAATATTGTGCCGTAATTAGAAAGAATCATGTATTAGATATAGTAATACTAACAATTAATAAATTCACTCCAGTCAATAGGAGTATGTGTTAAAACAGCATCGCACGGCTTTCAAGTACATGCACGCGGTAATTGGGTGTTTTCCATTCAGATTAAATCGGGAAGCTGAATGTGGTTAAAACAGTATTAAAACAAATCAAAGCCAAAAACGAACAAATAACCTTGTAGTATTCACAAACAAGTTTTATCTCCTGTATGTTGTAAAAAATATCAGAGATGCTCAAGTCTTCCTCTAGTGGCGAGGCCATGATTAAAATATGTAACTTAATGTCAGCTCATACAGACACATAATGGAAATGTAATCAGTTAATAAATCCACATGCAGTAAGAAATGCTATGTCTCTCAGATTGCACTCTTATTTATAACGTAGACCGTACATAAAGAAGCCATTATAAGATATATATTTTTATAATTCCACCAATGATATAAATCTTCCTGTTTTGTATAGAGAAATGACTTCACACTCACTGGTACTTGAAAATGAAAGAAATGAAAGGGGCTTAAGTATACTTCATACAATATAAGATTTCATCTAAAGTAACGAATGATAACATAATTGTCATACAAAATTACAAGGTAGAGTTGTATATGGAAATGACCATGGACTTTTGTCGCGATTAGTTAATTAGTCTTTCAAACAAACTCATAATATGTCAGCTGCTTAGTCGTCCAAATGAAAAACAATATTTAACAAAATTTCAGTTTTTCAAATATTTGTAGGTTCCACTGTTATAAGTCATGAAAAGATTTTACTGCATACTGTATTAGATTAAGTAAGAGGTTTGTTTCTGTTTCACAGACTTTGGTTTCATAAATCACTAAATATCCGTTCTATTTTATCCGTTTCTATATATATTTTAACTTTATTTATCCTAGACATCCTGTGAACTACTTTGGTATCTGAAATTTACTAAATATCCGTTCTATTTATCCGTTTCTATCTGTATTTTAACTTAACAAATATCCATTGGTTAGTCATGTCTGCCTTTTCATCACGGACTTGCCTGCTTCGTATCCAGACGTAATGATCAGAGTATGTAGTTCATACTCGGATACATTGTACTTGCAAGGTAATACTACATAAAAATGTATTATAGATAGGCAATGAAACAATCGAATTATATATTGCAAAAAATTGTGATGCACGTAACACCACAGTTATAGTGTCAAATTCAAGATATCATATGAATATATTTTCTAAAAACAAATCGGCGGTCAAATGCACCCGACGATTGTTTCTGTCAATAGGACTTTATCAGTTGAGCTCGATTGAGAGAGAGAGAGAGAGA
>BROG01001408.1:0-58396 GCA_030159075.1 Atrina japonica | reverse complement strand
TTGTTTGTTATTGTACATCAAGTAAAGGTAGTAAAAGGAGATAAATTGAAATAGTGTTTTTAGTAAACACAGCAAATGCCCCTTTAAAGATTATAAAGAAAATATGACAGTAAAGGTTTGAACACATATATATGGTGAAGACTGACAACTCTAATGGAGTTGCATCATAAATAAATATAGAATAGACAGTATGTAAAACCTGACTAGATTTAAAGTTTATACATGATTATATATAAAATCTAAATACAGTGGAACCTTGTAATTAAGACCATCTGCTTTGG
The DNA here is from genome assembly GCA_030159075.1 of Atrina japonica. Taxonomy (NCBI): domain Eukaryota; kingdom Metazoa; phylum Mollusca; class Bivalvia; order Pterioida; family Pinnidae; genus Atrina; species Atrina japonica. The sequence continues at coordinate 58,115 of BROG01001408.1, read as the reverse complement.
CCTGTCTTATCAGAACGGTGGTCTCCTAGTATTAGGGTCTGGAATTATTTAAGATTTATCAATACCCAAGGCAAGGAATATCGTCAGCGTTAATTTGAGGTGGTTTTAGGAAAGGTTTCACTGTATTTAAGATATAGACAACTTAAAGGCAACTCTTAACATAGCTTAAAACTAAACAGTTCTCAGTAAATGGTTATATAAACCATTGCTTTCAATGAAATCATTTCTATCTATAATGTTCATAAAACATTTTCCAGAACACAATTTCAAAATGTAATGAATTCAAATTTTGCACACATCTTGATACACAAGTCTGTCTATAAATTGTAAGACTTGTTATGTTTGTACCATGAAATCACAATTAACATAATGAGTTAACCAGCAATCTTATCCAGTCATTTTCCTATCAGAAAAAAACAACATCAACCATTTCTTTAAGGAGTCAAAACCTCAATTTTAGTGCCGCCATTTTGATGAGTCACAGCTTACATTTTAGTGTCGCACCATTTTGGTGCCACCCATTTTTAATGAGTCACTACTTCCATTCTTAGGCAGCCATTCTCTTATGAGTCATATGTTCTTCTCTAACCAAGTCACTTTCTAATGAGATCCAACAACCCACTCTAAACTTTTCTTCAAGATGTCTGGAAAAGAAAAGATAATATGTTTTTACACTGTGACAGCAAATATATATCTGTGGTTTAGGATTAGAATTTTATCTTTTAATAAAGTAATAACAAATTACCCCTATATTCAATGTTAATCTAAAAACTGAATTAATGATATCAATTTTTCACTACTAAAAACGTTTAACTACCTATTCAATAACTGCTGTTGTCTATACTGATGTAGTGATTATGACCAGGATATGTACTTCCTGTCCAGGTCTAGATTTGCCTGATAACATGGCCTATATTGATTATGACCAGGATTTATACTTCCTGTTCAAGTCTAGATTTGCCTGATAACATGGCCTATATTGATTATGACCAGGATCTATACTTCCTGTTCAAGTCTAGATTTGCCTGATAACATGGCCTATATTGATTATGACCAGGATCTATACTTCCTGTTCAAGTCTAGATTTGCCTGATAACATGGCCTATATTGATTATGACCAGGATCTATACTTCCTGTTCAAGTCTAGATTTGCCTGATAACATGGCCTATATTGATTATGACCAGGATCTATACTTCCTGTTCAAGTCTAGATTTGCCTGATAACATGGCCTATATTGATTATGACCAGGATCTATACTTCCTGTTCAGGTCTAGATTTGCCTGATGACACAGCCAAACTGATTATCATCAGGGTCTATACTTCCTGTTTTGCCTGATGAAAACAGCAAATGTAACCAGTCTGCAGTATTTGCTTATTCCATATCACCTAATTCTGTCTATCATAACACTTCATATCAGTGCTATGACTGCCTATCATAACATCTCACCTAGGTGTGGTGATTGTCAACACCTATCATAACATTTCACTTTGGTGTGGTGACTGGAACCACCTATCATAACATCTCACCTTGGTGTGGTGATTGTCAACACCTAACATAACATGAGATGTTATGTTAGGTGTCCAGATATGACCACACCAAAGTGAAATGTTATGATAGGTGTTGACAATCACCTAGATGTTGTTACCGGATAACCTATCATAACATCTCCCCTTGGTGTGGTGACTGGTACGACCTATCATAACATCTCCCCTTGGTGTGGTGACTGGTACCACCTATCATAACATCTCACCTTGGTGTGGTGACTGGCACCACTAATTCTCACCTTGGTGTGGTGATTGTCAACACCTAACATAACATCTCACCTAGATGTGGTTACTGGTATAACCTATCATAACATCTCCCCTTGGTATGGTGACTGGTACCACCTATCATAACATCTCACCTTGGTGTGGTGACTGGCACCACCAATTCTCACCTTGGTGTTGTGACTTGTACCACCTGTCATAACATCTCACCTTGTTGTGGTTACTAGTACCACCAGTCATAATGTACTCCATGTGACTTTGTCCAGATATGACCTATAACCACCCCTAATTACATATAGTTTTTGATATATAGATAAACTTTACCTATATCCAGCAAGGTTTTGATGTCTTTGAAAGTTTTATATATATCCTTAACAGCCCTCTTGTTTTCTTCTTAAATCAGTCACCACCCTCTCGTTGGTTTCCATACATCCACCATTTTCCCGTCGGAATGTATGTAATATTTACTATGCATAGCCGCTGTTGCACAAGCCTGGAATAATAATAATAAAAATAAAAGACATGCAATTAAAGTGATCAGTGTTTTATTCTACCTAAAAATCTCAGAGACTGAACCATTTCTTATCAAGTCAACCTATATCATGTTATCTCAATGTGAGAGTATGAAACATTTAAATTCAAGTTAACCTACATCATGTTACCTGAATATTTTACACAGTAAACCATTTCCTATCAAATCAACCTACATCATGTTACCTTAAAATCTTATATATACAGTTCACCCCCCAATATACCGCCGCCTTTTGTTTTCCTGCATTTTTGGCGGTATATAGGATTTGGCAATATATCGAGGTTTACTATTTTTTAGGTGTGGCCGTTTTCACCTTGAAATGTCTTTAATCCCTGTTGTATATCATATACTGTTTACAACTCTCTATCATAAATTCGTATATTTTGTCTATTGTTTAAGTTTGGACAATCTGGCCACCCTATTAAAATGACCAAAATTAAACCATCGGTACATGTTTGACTGCCAGAAAATCTAGATCCGTTTGTAACTTTGGAAACATTTCCGATATTAAATTTCATCGTTTTTGTATAAAATAACTCTTTGACAGGTCAGTAATACAGAGACTTTAAGTTGATATATCTCATCTACTCATAATTATTTCTTGACGAGTGGTAATTGCCGTGTAAAAATGACGTGTTGATTTTTTCCAACTCTCACGGAAGTGTGACACTCATAAGCCAGTCCCTGTCTGACTTCTTCACTTTGTTCATACAACCCGATACAGTTCATGACTCTCGATATTCGAGTTATCTCCCTTTGAAGTCGAAGTATGAAGTAAACAAGCTACCGTCGGTTAACAGTTTTACTCACACCTGTTTTTTTATCTGGTCAGGCAATATGTTCGAGGGATTTAACATGTATAGTCATCATCTGTATCGGAGAATCGGTGGCGGATGTCTGTACACGGGTTTTGGAGTTACAACAAGGGAATTATATGGGAGGAAATCTGTTTTTCAAGAAATAGCGGCGTTATGCGAGTATGGCGCTATAACAGAGGGTGTTATAATGGGGTGAACTCTAGTATGAAATTGATTTGATTTCTGGAAACTTACATGATAAGGGTACAAGAAAAGCATTGTTCCTCCTGGGTACTTTTCAAAATCAATTGTACCATTTGTTGACGTTACAGTCCCAATTTCTTGTGTCACCGATTGTACTCTGCAAAAGGAATACTGGTCATTGTTAGACATTTGCCATTATACAGACATTATACATGATAAAAAGTATTTGGATGCTATCAAGTTTTACCATATATTTCATATAAACCACTTTTTTTTCAAAAAACTATTGTAAGGCCATTTTGTATTGCATTTCAATTTTTTTTTTCACCTTTAAATACAGAATAAAATAGTTTGATTATGTTATACAGTAAAACCTGCATTAGTGACCACCTGTGTATAAAGACCACCTGGTCACAAAGACCCTAAAAGTACCGTTTGTGTACAAGTTTTTAGTCTCAGCCGAAAGACACTGTAATTTGCACTTCTCATGTCAAATGCTTGATAAGGGCATGATCACAACCTGTTATACAGAGGCCTCAGATCTCTACCACAAATTGAACTCAAGGCCCCTCATCTGTGAGTTTAATACTCTTAAGTCTAACGAATAACCTATCATAACCCAATGGCCTATATGAAAATATATATAGATGTGCATGTTTATCATTTTGGACTGTTTCCATGAGATTGGTATTTTTTTAATAACTTGGTAATGGTAAACGATCCAACGCTAGATTCCCCTGGCTAACCTCTCATGTTGGGGGCAAAAAACAGTTATTTCATGGTGACACGAAATATCTGTATAACATGAGTGCTTACATATAAACTGAATAGATATAAGTATACTAATATTTCAATTTTTAGGACCAATTACTTCAGGTCAGGGTGGTCTTGTATAATCCAAGGTCCAGTACTGAGATTGGCAGCTAATCCATCATGGCTGAGTCCCAGAAATCCACAGTCTATAAAGAACTGGTTCAGTTTGGGCTTATGACTAATAACGCGTGTCGCAACACGACATGCTATATCCTCCAATCTACAAGATCCAATCCTGAACTGCATATAATCTGAAACCAGTAAGAGCATACAGCCATATAAATACACAAACCTACACATATATACTCTCAACAATTTTTTAATTATATAGTGGCAGCCAGCTCCTAATGTTGGATTTTAGAGAGAATCCAGAGTCTTATGGTATTTTGACTCCATGGTAATTTAACCCTGGGGTTAATCTACCATATGCCACAGTAATTTAACCCTGGGGTTAATCTACCATATGCCACAGTAATTTAACCCTGGGGTTAATCTACAATATGCCACAGTAATTTAACCCTGGGGTTAATCTACCATATGCCATTATAATTTAACCGATCCCCAAATTTTTCAAATAGAGTTGGTGACTGTGATACAGACAGTAAATAGGGCCTACTGAAGTTATTTTTGGGAAAACTGGATGTGGGTGTTAATCTACCATAGGCTGGGGGTAAGGGATGTAGGGTGTGGGGTGTTAATCTACCATGAATGATTCCCATGATATTTCTACCTCTGGGTTAAATTAACTAGGGAGGGGGGGGGGGTGTTAATGTAGATGCTTATGTATGGTAAGTGATATGAAACAAATCCACTAAAATATAATAATACTCATCTACAGTAAAACTTGAATATAACAAACTTGGTTTGTATGAATTCATGCACATAATGAATCAATAAATATCCCTGACTACATCGCTATATATTCTTAGTTGAAAAACAATTTTACAATAAATTTTATCTGACAAATTTTGCTTATAACAAATCAATTTCTATTCCCTTTGATGCTTCAACCAAAATCTTTTATAGAATTATAACAAAGAGCCAAGATTTAGAGTGAATTTATTCTTAACAAATTTTGTTGTAACCCTTCAGCCCTCTTCGCTATTACTATATAACAAACTGTCCTTTTGAAAAATTGAACAATACGGTCCCTTGAAATTTGTTATAGATGAGTTTTACTGTACATGGAGAGGTCTTGCAGCTTCCAGGACTCTTCAGTATAAATTTAAAAATTTACTTAAAGCTGAAACAGAAGATAAAAAGCTTTTGAACTTTTAATAAAAAAAAAATGAGTTGAAAAAAAGTTTTGAAACATTCCCACTTCATATCCCCATACAGCTGACATATTTGTAATTGTTTCTCCAGAAAATCAAGTCCTACAGCAGGTAAAAAAGGCAGATTAGTTATATCAGTCTACATTGTATATCTGTACTCACAAAGTGAAACGTGCGAAATCCCAGAGCTGAACAATACTCATCAAATCTTACTTTTGTGTATATCATGTCTACAGACGTTTCTACATCTTCATAGTTCAGCTTTAAGTCTGGACATAGGGGAGGGATACGGTAAAAAAAGGAGGTAGGTTCACACCTCCAAAGAGGTAGCATTGTATGTGGTAATTTTGTGGTGTTTCGACGCCCAATAATTTAACAGTGCATGCTTCATAAAGTGTTGTTACACACGCACACAGTTTCTTCTTATCTGCAATAAATCAATTATAATATTTTTCTGAAGCTTATACCCCCTCTAATATGAATTCTGTCCTGACTAGCTTGTATAGTATTACATTTCATACCATAAAATATATAATTTCCGGGATGAAACTCTGTTAGGTGTTGCATATTTTCCGATGGTCTAGAGCATGTAGGTGTGGAACCTGTCCCTACAATTTCACAGGAAATACCATTCTCTGAAAGCCTGAAATAAAAAATACATGTGAACATTTAAATATATTTAAAGAATTACAGTTTCTTAAACATTAGACAAAAGGGGTACAAAAAGAGTTATCTATCATCAAATTCTCTGGTCCAAGTTTATCTATTTCACAGATTTTGTTAAAGTCTAAATGCTGATTTTAATTATGTACCGAAGAGCTTATGTTTGCTACACATCCTTGAGGAAAGATAATTTAACAAGAGACACAAGAGGGCCTCAATCACTCACCTGAGAACCATCTACAAATGTGGAAAGAAGACCAAGAAGAAATGTACATGTAAGCTGATCTGGCCAAGAAATATAAATATTGCTGTTTTCAGAAATTCATAAAAAAAATTGTAGAAATTAAATTTCAGCAAAATTCTTGCACAAAAACATTTCTTTATCTAATTACAAGTAATACATGAGTTTTTTTTTTTAAATGAATACATCAAAGTGAATGAAGGGGAGATAATTGAGGAAATCATGCAAAAATGAATGAAAATGACAAAGTCTGAAAGATCTCAAAAAATGTGTCAAAAATTAATATTCTGATTTTTATGAAAAATACAAACTTGAATCATATATCCATGTAGATCACTCAGAAACAATTTGTTTTCAATTCATGCAGTGGTTCTGGAGAATAAGATATATTTGAAAAAGGGGTATCTTTTGGGACCTATTCTGCCCCGCCCTGTACGCACCCCTTGGCTAATGTGGCTGTAAACTACAAATTTGGTTAAGGACTTTGGGCACTTGCTTCCTTTCAAGTTTCGTCAAAATCCCTTCAGTAGTTTCAGAGAAGAAGTTGAAAATATGAAAAGTTTACTGATGGATGCTGTACTTCGGATGACAGATGGGGAGTGATCACAATAGCTCACTTGAGCAGACATGTTAACATCTAATGACCAAAATGAGGTAGATTCACACCTTCATAGAGGTAGCATTACAAAATTTGAAACTTGTCTGATTATTGGTTCATAAGAAGAAGATTTTTAAAGATGTACCAAGTTTTGGTCCTTTTAGGCCCTTTTAAGGGCCCCTATTGGTCCTATCTCTTTTCTCCATTTATACCACTGAATGTGTCATACCATTAATTCGCACACTTTATGTGGCTTCACATGGGGATGCTATAAGTTTGGTTACAATTTGGCCACTGATTCTTGAGCAGATGTTTAAATGCAAAAGTTAACAGAACTAAAAATATTTACAAAAATTTGTTTACATCTTATTTAGTTAGTTATTATCATTACAAAGTGGTTTGTGTCAAGTACTTGATTCGAACAGGCAAATTTAGGTCGGTCATTACAAAGAAACAAAAATTCAGGATAAAAAATTTGTTTCTAGCCTCCCCCTAAAATAAAATGATCACTGTCATTCTCATATAAGCACATTCATGACCGTATAAGCCAGGACTACATTTTTAATATTTTCATTTCCCCTCCTGCTGTAACAAGTTCTTTATTTTTCTGGGAAATATTATTCATATGTATTTTGAAATCAAAAAAGGTTTAAACAGTCAATTTTTGACTCCAAAATTTCAAGATTTTGTTTTCAAATTATAAGTAAAAAAAACCCATAAATTTCAGGGGGTGAGGCATATATATCACTAAATGTGCCTTTCCAGAAGGAACAAGTATATACATGTAGATGGTTACGGGATGGAGGGATGAATTTTATTCAGGTTGTATGTGAAAATATACAAAATGTATATTTCTGGGGGTGAGGAAAGACCTCCATTTATACCACTAAATGTGTCATACCAGTATAACTAAGAATATATAATGGTTTATGGATGGGGATGAGAACAGTTTTTAAGTTAAAGGTAAAAATACATATTTCAGGGGTTGGGGCAAGATGCCAATATACACAATTCAATTTGTCTTTCTGTAATAAACAAGAATATATATGGATAACGAGTAGGGATGAAAAAGGTTTTCAAATATACTTCATCAAAATATAAATCTAAGGGGTGGGGCAGGACCCCCGGGGACATCCATATACACGACTGAATTTGTCTTTCCATGATGTAAAAAAAATATTTGAATTAGGGGATGATAATGATTTTTAAGTCATTCATAAAAATATAAATCTAAGGGGGTGGGGCTTACCCCCCCCCCTTCTCGAAAGGACACATCTCTACCAGTGACAGTAGTTTGTACTTACATTTTTACCACTGATAGTAGCATGTACTTTCATTTTTACTACCGATAGTAGCATGTACTTACATTTTTACCACTGATAGAAGCATGTATTTACATTTTTACTACTGACAGTAGCATGTACTTACATTTTTACTACTGACAGTAGCATGTACTTACATTTTTACCACTGACAGTAGCATGTACTTACATTTTTACCACTGACAGTAGCATGTACTTACATTTTTACCACTGATAGTAGCATGTACTTACATTTTTACCACTGACAGTAGCATGTACTTACATTTTTACCACTGACAGTAGCATGTACTTACATTTTTTACCACTGACAGTAGCATGTACTTACATTTTTACCACTGACAGTAGCATGTACTTACATTTTTACCACTGACAGTAGCATGTACTTACATTTTTACCACTGACAGCAGCATGTACTTACATTTTTACCACTGACAGTAGCATGTACTTACATTTTTACCACTGACAGTAGCATGTACTTACATTTTTACCACTGACAGTAGCATGTACTTACATTTTTACTACTGACAGTAGCATGTACTTACATTTTTTACCACTGACAGTAGCATGTACTTACATTTTTACTACTGACAGTAGCATGTACTTACATTTTTACCACTGACAGTAGCATGTACTTACATTTTTACTACCGATAGTAGCATGTACTTACATTTTTACCACTGATAGTAGCATGTACATGTACTTACATTTTTACCACTGATAGTAGCATGTACTTACATTTTTACCACTGATAGTAGCATGTACTTACATTTTTACCACTGACAGTAGCATGTACTTACATTTTTACCACTGACAGTAGCATGTACTTACATTTTTACCACTGACAGTAGCATGTACTTACATTTTTACCACTGACAGTAGCATGTACTTACATTTTTACCACTGACAGTAGCATGTACTTACATTTTTTTACCACTGACATAGCATGTACTTACATTTTTTCCACTGATAGTAGCATGTACTTACATTTTTACCACTGACAGTAGCATGTACTTACATTTTTTCCACTGACAGTAGCATGTACTTACATTTTTACCACTGATAGTAGCATGTACTTACATTTTTACCACTGACAGTAGCATGTACTTACATTTTTACCACTGACAGTAGCATGTACTTACATTTTTTCCACTGATAGTAGCATGTACTTACATTTTTACCACTGACAGTAGCATGTACTTACATTTTTACCACTGATAGTAGCATGTACTTACATTTTTATACCACTGACAGTAGCATGTACTTACATTTTTACCACTGACAGTAGCATGTACTTACATTTTTACCACTGACAGTAGCATGTACTTACATTTTTACTACTGACAGTAGCATGTACTTACATTTTTACCACTGACAGTAGCATGTACTTACATTTTTACTACCGATAGTAGCATGTACTTACATTTTTACCACTGATAGTAGCATGTACATGTACTTACATTTTTACCACTGATAGTAGCATGTACTTACTTTACATTTTTTTACCACTGATAGTAGCATGTACTTACATTTTTTACCACTGACAGCAGCATGTACTTACATTTTTACCACTGACAGTAGCATGTACTTACATTTTTACCACTGACAGTAGCATGTACTTACATTTTTACCACTGACAGTAGCATGTACTTACATTTTTACCACTGACAGTAGCATGTACTTACATTTTTACCACTGACAGTAGCATGTACTTACATTTTTTTTACCACTGACAGTAGCCTGTACTTACATTTTTACCACTGACAGTAGCCTGTACTTACATTTTTACCACTGACAGTAGCCTGTACTTACATTTTTACCACTGACAGTAGCCTGTACTTACATTTTTACCACTGACAGTAGCCTGTACTTACATTTTTACCACTGACAGTAGCATGTACTTACATTTTTACCACTGACAGTAGCATGTACTTACATTTTTACCACTGACAGTAGCATGTACTTACATTTTTACCACTGACAGTAGCATGTACTTACATTTTTACCACTGACAGTAGCATGTACTTACATTTTTACCACTGACAGTAGCCTGTACTTACATTTTTACCACTGACAGTAGCCTGTACTTACATTTTTACCACTGACAGTAGCCTGTACTTTACATTTTTACCACTGACAGTAGCCTGTACTTACATTTTTACCACTGACAGTAGCCTGTACTTACATTTTTTACCACTGACAGTAGCCTGTACTTACATTTTTACCACTGACAGTACCTGTACTTTACATTTTTACCACTGACAGTAGCCTGTACTTACATTTTTTACCACTGACAGTAGCCTGTACTTACATTTTTACCACTGACAGTAGCCTGTACTTACATTTTTTACCACTGACAGTAGCCTGTACTTACATTTTTTACCACTGACAGTAGCATGTACTTACATTTTTTACCACTGACAGTAGCCTGTACTTACATTTTTACCACTGACAGTAGCATGTACTTACATTTTTACCACTGACAGTAGCATGTACTTACATTTTTACCACTGACAGTAGCATGTACTTACATTTTTACCACTGACAGTAGCATGTACTTACATTTTTACCACTGATAGTAGCCTGTCAGTTTCTCATGATCCAATTTCTTGGATTCCCTCTATTGACCTTGCTTCATATGAGGTCCCATCATGTAAATACAGTCCTCGGAAATCAATGACGGGCGATTTTACAGCATATTCAGCAAGTTCTAAAATCAGGTTCTGATCATCCCACAGAAGCCCAGCTATTAAAAGTGTCAAACATACAAAAATATGTAAACAATAATTTGAAAAAAATGTAAACATTTCATGGATTTTGCGAATATGTCTAATCACATTGTGCATTTCAACAGAATTTTTTTGTACACAAAAAGAAAATTTTATGATCAAAATATGTTGCAAGATCAGTATTTGAAAGAAATGAACTTCTCTTTGAAACATAGTGTATGCAGTACATATCTCATTATACATAGCATGTATCACAGTCAGTGTATATATCTTGTACCTCTGGGTAAACTCCAAATATTTGTATGTAGTATGTATTTTCATGCTTACATCATGTATTTCAGTGAATACATGATGTATTTCGATGTTTACATGATGCATCTCAGAGTATACATCATGTATCTCAGTGTGTACATCATGTATCTCAGTGTGTACATCATGTATCTCAGTGTGTACATCATGTATCTCAGTGTGTACATCATGTATCTTAGTGTATTCATCATGTATCTCAATTTATACAGTATTCCATTGCTTACATCATGTATCTCAGTGTATACGTCATGTATCTCAATTTATACAGTATTCTATTGCTTACATCATGTATCTCAGTGTATACGTCATGTATCTCAATTTATACAGTATTCCATTGCTTACATCATGTATCTCAGTGTATACGTCATGTATCTCAATTTATACAGTATTCTATTGCTTACATCATGTATCTCAGTGTATACGTCATGTATCTCAATTTATACAGTATTCCATTGCTTACATCATGTATCTCAGTGTATACGTCATGTATCTCAATTTATACAGTATTCTGTTGCTTACATCATGTATCTCAGTGTATACATCAAGTATCATGGTGTTTACATCATGTATCTCAGTGTGTACATCATGTATCTCAGTGTGTACATCTTGTATCATGGTGTTTACATCATGTATCTCAGTGTGTACATCATGTATCTTAGGGTATACATCATGTATCTCAATTTATACAGTATTCCATTGCTTACATCATGTATCTCAGTGTATACTCATGTATCATGGTGTTTACATCATGTCACTTTGTGTACATCATGTATCTGTCACAGGGTCCGTTATTACAAGAATAATACGGCTATGACTGTTTGAATGTATTTATCCAATACAGTTGATTATTCCACATATACAGCCTACAATTATAGAAAATTATCCACTCAATACAATAAAATATACTTACTCACATTCTAGAAATTTGATAAAAATAATATATTTACTACGCGAAATATTTGATTTATAATTTATATTTGATTGAAATATAATTTGGAGTAAAATATTACTCACCACTTGGGATTTTGATATTACATCAAAGAAATAAGATGTATATCCTATCTAGTGTAAATCTCTGGATTAGACTTGATGTCTTATCTCTACATAAGTTTTGATAAGAATCAGCGCTATAGGGTGGAAATGGTTAAAGGTCTGATTCTATATAAAACCTGTTTTACCACTTTCATACAGTTTCCATATAAGGAATATAAAAACTTCCAGCCAATCATACCACGTACTTCTACTCACTCACACTTTCCTCATGTACTAAACACTGGACATAAGACTGGACAATACATTTTACACGCACGGACAATAAACAGAATACGTACAAGTCAATGACTTTTTACAACTATTTAAAATTTAGGCGGATCTAATAATTTAGTTTTACCAAAATTTAACACTCCGTGACATATCTAAGTGTATACATTATGTATCACTTTGTATACATCATGTCTCTCAGTATATATATCATGTATCTTAGTGTGAACATCACGTATCTCAATGTATACATTATGTATTTCAGTGTTTATATCATGTATCTCAATGTATACATCTTTTATCTCAGTGTACACAGTAAGTATCTCAATGTACATCTTGGTGTAAACATGGTGTTTATCATAGCTTGTATGTATAAAACAATTGTTCCTATCATCAGACATCTGTATGTCTAAATGTTCCGTTCCTATCATCAGACATCTGTATGTCTAAATGTTTTGTTCCTATCATCAGACATTTGTATGTCTAAATGTTTCAACAGATAATTTATACTACACATACTATACATTTCTCTAAATTAAAGAAAATAACAAAATTTATCAGATTCTGTTCAAATTTTGTTTGAAGTTGTCACACGAAGACGTTTAATTCTTTAAAAAAAATAACAACACTATAGGTCAGAGGCATGTGTCTACTATATTTACATGGTCAGAGGCACATGTCTACAGTATTTATATGGTCAGAGACATGTGTCTACTATATTTACATGGTCAGTGTCATGTGTCTACTATATTTACATGGTCAGTGTCATGTGTCTACTGTATTTACATGGTCAGTGTCATGTGTCTACTGTATTTACATGGTCAGTGTCATGTGTCTACTATATTTACATGGTCAGTGTCATGTGTCTACTGTATTTACATGGTCAGTGTCATGTGTCTACTATATTTACATGGTCAGTGTCATGTGTCTACTATATTTACATGGTCAGTGTTATGTGTCTACTATATTTACAGGGTCAGTGTCATGTGTCTACTGTATTTACATGGTCAGTGTCATGTGTCTACTATATTTACATGGTCAGTGTCATGTGTCTACTATATTTACATGGTCAGTGTCATGTGTCTACTATATTAACAGGGTCAGTGTCATGTGTCTACTATATTTCCATGGTCATTAGACTGACCAGAGAGCATCAACAGTTTCTTACAGATCAAAAGCTTTATGCCACAATACTCAAAAGGTAAAAAAAAGACCTCTGACCCTAAAATTATGATTTTTCAGCACTGTAACAATGACCTTACTTCTATGGTCCCCAGCATCTATCTCCAATAACACAGACCATTTTCTTCCCGACTCCAGTGGACTTTGTTTGAGGGCATCTAAACAATCTTTACTGCCATACATCATAAGGAATTCAGAACACTTTTTCATTATTTCCTTGCACCTGTTATGAAATTATTGACATATACGAGTTATTATACATATACAAGTTATTGCCCTGACATATATGAGTTATTATACATATATGAGTTATTATACATATATGAGTTATTATACATATATGAGTTATTATATATATATGAGTTATTATACATATATGAGTTATTATACATATATGAGTTATTATACATATACAAGTTATTACCCTGACATATATGAGTTATTATACATGAAATGCTTCACCCTGACATATATGAGTTATTATGTATTAAATACTTCACCCTGACATATATGAGTTATTATACATGAAATACTTCACCCTGACATATATGAGTTATTATACATGAAATACTTCACCCTGACATATATGAGTTATTATACATGAAATACTTCACCCTGACATATATGAGTTATTGTACATGAAATGCTTCACCCTGACATATATGAGTTATTATGTATAAAATACTTCACCCTGACATATATGAGTTATTATACATGAAATACTTCACCCTGACATATATGAGTTATTATACATGAAATACTTCACCCTGACATATATGAGTTATTATACATGAAATACTTCACCCTGACATATATGAGTTATTATACATGAAATACTTCACCCTGACATATATGAGTTATTATACATGAAATACTTCACATTGACATTTTGAGTTATTATACATGAAATACTTCACCCTGACATATATGAGTTATTATACATGAAATACTTCACATTGACATTTTGAGTTATTATGTATAAAATAATTGATAAGATAATTGAATATTTCTGAAATTATGGGGTGAGGAATGGACTGGGATTCCCAAAAATACTTCCATACAACTTTGTCTTGTCATGGGTAACAAGAGGATATATGGTTTAGGATTGGGAAGCTCAAATATTTGTGAGATAACTGAATATTTCTGAAATAAGGGGGTGTGACCCTGGGGATCCCCAAAATATCACCATAAAACTTGTCTTGTCATGAGGAATAAGTAAATATGTGGTTTAGGCTTAGGAACCTCAACGGTTTTTGAGATAATTGAAGATTTCTGAAATAAGGGGACACGGGTGACCCAGAGGACCCCCAAAAATCACCATAAAACTTGTCTTATCATGAGGAATAAGAAAATATATGTTTTAGGGATGGGGATCTCTACTATTTTTCAGATAATTGAATATTTCTGAAATAAGGAGGTGGGGATGACCCCTAATTTTCCAATACAATTAGTCTTGCCATGGAGAATCACAAAATATATGGTTTAGGGGTGGGGATTTTAATTACTTTTGAGAGAATGCAAGATTTCTGAAATGAGAGGGGTGGGGAATGACCCTGGGGATAAAGCCTTATATAGCAATAAGCCCCTTAGATCATGTCATCCCAAAAAATATTTTGTTAGAAGTACAGTGAAATGATTTTTATCGGTTAAAATGCAAGTAAAAATGTTATGTTTTATTTTCCTATATGTTTCTATAATAAGCCCCACCCAAGCCTCTAAAAATATACCTTTGATCCCCCTTATCCCCAAACTGAAAACTTCTTGCACAACTAGGGATATAGGCCTACAATACCCTAAAGTTTCATGGACTTTCACTATGTAGTTCCTAAAAAAACGCTTAAAAAAGTAAGAGTTTCTAACATTAAGTACATTTTATTATAAAGTAAATTTAGCTCCACCCTAAGGTTAGATCCAATGAATATTACAATATTGGTAGAGGGCTTCGTGCTCTTTTGAACCATACATTCAATTTTCCTTTAAAATGTGCAGGAGGTGAGAAGAAGGTTTTTGAAGATTTGGCTATTTTTACTATACAGTAAATTTAGCCCTGACCTAGGGACAGAACCCATGCCCTCAGGGTCATGAATTTTGCAATTTTAGTAGAGGGTATCATGTTCTTTCTAACCATGCACAGTGAACTTTCTTTACAACGACAATGTAAGATTGACGTTATATCGAATTTGTAACAAAATTGATGTGGTGGGCATTTTATAGTTAGCTCCCTTAAGTATCATTTACGCATATAATTACATGTAAATAAATAAAACAGAAAGTAATAACATTTCTAATTATGTTATCTCATCCTATTTTCACCCTTTTAATTGTCATATTTATGCAAGATAATCTTGTAAACATCGATGCACAATTATTTTTTCAGTCGCACATAGTAAATCGGTGATGTCGTAAAATGCACGAATCATGTACAAAATGCCTGAATGTACCTGATTCCGAGTTAGATTCTTTATTGCTTAAATAAAAAGTGCAGAGATTGCTGATACAATATAATTAAAATTGCCTTTCATAAATAAAATATTACTAAAATGTCTACAGTTATCGCAAAAATTGAAGTAATTTAAAGATACGCCATTGTAACCACTTTGGCATGGACATGTAGCCTAATGGAACTTGTCAACTACATGTATTCATTTTTAATTATTTGATTATCTTTGTTTCAATTTGTACACAGCTTGTATTTTAATGTCAGTTCAGTTATAACAAAACCTGTTTTATAAACATTAGGCCTACTGCAGTACGGGTTAGGCTAATCGTTGACGCCTATCACCTATCAGTGCAGATCAGAGAACAATTGATGGTGTAATTGTTTTATTGACACAACTATTTTTACCTGTGATCTCAACCGTGAAGAAAATCAAGACTGATAACAATAGCCGAATTAGTAGGTGGCTTCTATGTCAGGTCATTGAAAAGAGTCTATTTACACCGAGTTTTGTACATTTGTTCCCAGAATCTGATGCCAGAGTCAGATACTGAATATTCCGTTGTAATGAGTACTTTTTTATGTACATGTACATTTGTGCCCGAGCGATTCTTGCAGAATACCAATTATTCTGTTATTACGAATGTCATTGTAATATGGGTCCACTGTATTCAGTTTTCTTGTATGGTGTGCCGGATTTGAAAAGAACATTTTTTTAAGATTTGGCTATTTTTACTATATAGTAAATTTAGCCCTGCGCTAGGGGTAGAACCCATGCCCTCAGGGTCATGAATTCTGCAATTTTTTTTTCAGAGAGCTTCATGCACTTTCTAACCATGTATTCAGTTTTCCTGTAAGATGTGCAGGAGTTGAGAAGATTTTTGAAGATTTGGCTAGTTGTACTATATAGTTAATTTATCCCCGCCCTAGGGGCAGAACCCATGTCCTCAGGGTCATGAATTTTGCAATAGAGCAAATGTAGGACAATACAACCATATAAAGCATTTGTTTCAGTAAAGTACCCCAGCAGAGAAGAAGATTTTTTTAATTAACCAATTTTTAATGGTTTTTACCCCCTCCCTAGGGCCCCTGGGGTTGGGGACCATGAATTTGCAAATTTCATGCCCTCTTCAGGTATTGATGCTAGTGACCAAGTTTGGTTGGAATTGGCACAGGGGTTCTTAAGAAGAAGCTGAAAATGTGAAAAAGTTAACGCACGACGACAGACAAAACACGATCGCAATAGGTCTGGTGACCTAAAAAAGAGAAATACACAAATATAAACTTTCTTAAATTCCTAGGTATATATTTTGTGAAAATAGTTTGAGAAACCCAGGTATGGCACTTTTTCAATTGCTATCGATTAACTCAAAATTACTATTTGTACCACACAGGAACTGACCTTATTTTCACAAAATATAGGAATATGATTTTTTTGTATGCCAGTGTATAGCTCTTGTTTGTTATTGTACATCAAGTACATGTACAAATAGTAAAAGTGGAAAAAATTGAATTTATTTTGTAAACATACATGTAGCTAATGTCTCTTTAAATATGGATGTACATGTAAGTGTATACTGGGCCTGTCACCATAAAACTTGAGAATTACTTAAGTCTACAAATTTTACTCAACTTTGGCTAACCCTGAAATTTGATTGGCTGAGCTGCCCAATTTGAGAATATTCTAAGACTTGAATCTCAAGTTTTATGGTGCCGGCCTCTGGTATCACACATCACCGACTTAATTTGTTTGTTTGTTTGTTTTACATCCAGCAAATAATTTTTCTCTTTCATGGAGATATGATGTCACTGGCTTTAGGTGAAGTGCTACAAATTTTAGCCGGTGCTATGGACTGAAGGGAAGGCAGTAAGGGTTCTTTTACTCAAATTTGATATTCTGACAATAAAAAGCAAAGAGATGTACTCACACTGGGGCCGGAGGTATCAAATTCAGAGCCAAAATGTAACAGGGAATAGAGGGCATATGGACATATAGTAAAATCCAAATAACCTGGCAGGTGGAATGCTGTGAACACTTTTTTGACCTAGACGATTTTAAATTTAAAGTAATTAAGCATAGCATTAAAATTACACTGACTAGAGTAATCGTTCCTACTTGTCACCATACATAAGAGAGTATCCAGTGAGGAATAAAACGTTTTTCACATGCAGCTTGTCATAACCGAAAAGTGAGTAGAATCATCCGTATGAGAATCAGAAGTTCACTCTGTCTAGCATCTTACATGTATGTGAATCGGACAATACCAAAATGTTATGCTAACATCATAACTACTTAACTTGATGTCATAACATATCGCTACATGACTCACAGATTTTCCAACTGCTGATTAGTTGTAACTATGGCAATTTGTATCAATAAATCTAAACAGTGATTGTAAATCCCTGTAAATCCCTTCAGTAGTTTTCTAATTTAATTTCAAGAGTTAACAGAGGACATAGGATGTACAACAAACACTGACAAATCGCAATAGGTCACTTGAATGTTTGGCTCAGGTGTTATAAAACGTGAGATATTTTCAACTTTGACGATTTACAAAGTGTATGTACATGTATTAGAGGAATATAAAAATCATACCGATCTATTTTCACCGCTTGTATTGGATATCCGTACAGAATATCATCAAAATCGTTATCAGCAAAGAACTCGGCTTCCTGTAACGTTGATACGACTATTCCTCTACGTGTTCCGGCTGCCATCAGCTTCCCGCCTTCTCTGTTACAAATAAATACCATCTTAATAATTTACAATTACATGTAAAATAAACATGAATTCATAATTCTTTATCAACACATACTAAAAACCTTACATGAAGAGAGTACAGAAATATGAAGCGTAATGTTTATTCATTGTTTTACTATTATCATGTGTCTCGCCAAGAATTAAATTGTTCTTTTATACCAAGACATGACCAGCTTTTGGTAAAGTGTCATTTATTTTGGCCTGTGCTACCCATGGACTGTATGGCAATCTTGAGAGTGCAGGGCCTCAGCCACTCAGTGTCTTGATGGCAATGCAGTGACACTAAATGTTATACACATACCGGTACAGTGGAACCAATTGGTTAAATAATCCTTTACACAAACCTCTATTGATAGACCATCCCTTCTGCCACTGAAATGTGGTCTCTCAAGACAGGTGGTCTCTCAAAAGAGGTTTTATGTAAATGACTATTTAACCAATTGGTTTTCAGAATGTGGTCTTAAAACACAGGTGGTCTTTCTTGAGAGTGGTCTTTCAAGACATATATATATATACACACACACACACACAGTGGATTCCTCTTAATTGCATAGCCAAAATGTTAGAGAAAATTATGCAAATAACAGGAATATGCAAAAGTCAACAATGATGATTCTGTTCATCTAGTCCTTTCATTTTTACACTAGTAATTGATTTTCATTATTTATTACGGTAAAATAATGACATAAAAGCTCAATTTTCATAAAACATGTTCTCATTTCTATCAAAATAGTATTTCCACATACAACTTTTTACCGTCATCAGTACAGTTTCCCACATTTTGGGGAATATTTTATGCAATGAACAGGAATTTTTGGTTTAGCCTATGCAATTAAAAGGAATATTTAACATATAAGAGATGGAAAATGGTTTTGTGTTTTGAGTTCTCATGTAATTATAAGGTACATGTATATGCAATTATTAGGTATGTACATGTAATTAAGTGGAATCAAATATATATATATATATATATATATATATATATAGATATATATATATATATATATATATATATATATATATACCACATGTCTTGAGACTTCTTTTTAGATGTTGACAGAGATTGTTGAGGAGTGCAAGGACTGACAGCTCTGTGTAAGAGATTGCCAAAATAAATGAAAAATGGCACATTTAACCCTGGGAGTCTGGGCCAAATTTTGATAATATTTTTGTTTGTTGGCACCCGTAGATTACTTAGACATGTATCAATGGTTATATTATGGGTGTTTATGTATTACGTCACAAGTCCATTCTTTATCTTTGTAGTAAACAGAAAAATTATGTTACTTTCACCAAGAACAAACAAAGTATTTCTCCTGAAACAATAAATAGATTGCAATGGAATTTCTACTAAATGGTTACCAAAATCTCAAATTTTTGTGAATCAACAACAAGTCTTGTTAAAATTAGATGAAAGACAAATTATCTATTAGTTATTGAAAAAACATGAATTTACTAAGAATATATAGTGAAAATAAATTATGGGAACGTATTTCTGTCACATTTATGTACATGTATATATTGGAATACAGCAAGACAAAATACACACACAGTACACTGTTGCATGTGTTAAATCAGTATTATATTTTTTATTACATTGTTTTGTGGGTTTTCTGATGAGGACGCAGTTGAAGTCCAAGCTTCTTACATCTCTCCACCATAGTTTGACAGTTATTTTTTACTACATCCAAATCTACTATAAAACATGGCGTCTGTAAATCCTGAACAGTGGCTGGTAAAGATGTCAGAGATGCTGTCATCTGAAAGTACATCAAAAACCCCCAAATTATTAATCTACCATATCTATGGGGGGCCATTTTAGTATTTATTCACTATTTTCTGATATCAAAAATAAATTTTTTGATATCAAATAATCAAATTTCTGATATCAGAAAATATTTTTGATATCAAAAAGTCAAATTTCTGATATCAAAAAAACAAAACGAATTGTTGATATTGGAAATTCTATTTTTCATACCAAAAAATGAATATTTGGTATCAGAAATTTGATTTTTTTATATCAGAAAATAACTTTTTGATATAGAAAATGAATTTCTGATATCAAACTTTTTTAATTTTTGATATCAGATAATCAATTTTTTATATCAGAAATTTGATTATTTGATAATGATATTAAAAAAATGATTTTTTGATACCAAAAATTCATTTTTTGATATCAGAAAATCATTTTTTGATATCCAAAATATGTATTATTATTTGATATCAAAAAGTCAAAATTTTGATATAAAAAATTGACATATTTTTTTATATCAGAAAATGATTTTCTGATTTAAAAAAATTATTTTCTGATTTTTAAAAAAATTGAATTTTTGATATCAATAAATATTTTCTGATATCAGAAGATAGTTAATAAATACTAAAACAGCGCCCTATAATAATTGCTTACCTGAGCAAAACTGATCAGAATTATAGCTCACACCAGTCTATGGTTCAGGTTAGCATGTAAAGCTTATCAAGAAAACATATGGGGTGATGATCTCAATAGTTGTCAAGAAACTTTGACCACTTCTAAAAGTTTGGAACTCGAAATGACCCCAGAGATTTCTGCTATGCATCTAAAAAATTATCTTGGCAAAAAGAACAACAATATTTATGGTTTGGGGTATCTCAATACATTTAAAGGGATTTTACCACTTTCAAAAGGGTGGGTTCATAATAACCTAGGGGTCTTTGACTCCAGAAAAAAGGAAATGGTTTTGGTGTAAATATTTCAATAACTTACAAGATTTTTGACTATATTATTTAATGATGTCAATTAATGCCCTTCTAAGTAGTCACAGGTTTACCCCCAAGATTTGGAATTAACATTACCTTTTGCTTGGTATCATATATACTTATGAACATTTTCAAAACATACAATATTGCTAATGAAAGAAACAAACTTTTAACTGTATGTGTCTATGACCTTGACCTTTGTCCAAAAGACCTTAAACCTTGCCATTTTAAATGATCCTCAGATAATTCCTTACAACTTTCTAATTTATTATCTTTGTAAACAAAAAGTTAATCAGTTTTTTAGTTAATAAGGCATTTGTATAAGACTGTAGCCATTTGAAGCTCCTCCAAGTGTCATGTACAGACTAATACAGTATAGTGCCAAAAAAGAAATAATTTTTTTTCTCTAGTAGATCTATATATTTCATATAAATCTGCAAATTTTCAAAACATTCATGTTAAGTCATTTCTAAATCAATTTTGGTAAAACTTATACCATAAAACTTCAAATATTCAACAGTTTCATTGCGTATCAACTCAAATTTTCTGTTTTCAAGATTCAGGAATTTCATAAGAAAATTAAATTCTAATATGTCACAATTCCCTTTTTAAATATACTGATAAGAGACAATAACATTTTTGTATCCTGCAAAACTCATCAGTACTCTTAAACAAAACAATGGAAATTTACATAAAAAAACACACAACCTTCAAAACATAAATAGTTGAAAAAATGTGGTTTTATATGAAATATATAGAGAAAAATAAAAATTATCTTCACTTTTGGCACACGTCTGTATGTTTATTTACAAATTTTGTTTTCATTCACAAACTTTGTAGATAAGTTGACTCTGAAAGGGCAGTTTAGCAGTTTTTTCATCTGAAATTTTCCATTCTTTTTTACTACTACTACTAGATTGATTTACAAATCTGAGATATACACAGACATCAAAATCCTTATATTCTGTGGAAAAAAAGGTGGTCCAGTGTCGTATATGGATATACAAATAGTAAAGACGAATTAATAATTTGCAAACAAATATTTTACTGTTTGTTTATTGTTATTTAACGTCCCACTCAAGAATATTTCACTCATATGGAGACGTCACCAAATGCCAGTGAAGGGCTTCAAATTTTGGCACTTATGGCCATTGAGCTGTGAGGGTTCCTTAACGTGCCGACACCTACTGTGACACAGGACCTCCAGTTTTTACTGTCTCATCCGAAAAGACAGGAAACCCTTGAAGCCCTTTACCGGCATTTGGTGACGTCTTCATATGAGTGAAATATTCTTGAGTGGGACTTAAACAACAATAAACAAACAAACCAAATGTTAACTACATGTATAAATATTGTGATAGTCGTTTGTCTGTCGTAGTGCGATATTAACTTTTACACAATTTCATCTTCTTCTCAAGAACCAGTGGGCCAATTATAACCGAACTTTGCATGAAGTATCTCCATATGGAGCCACTTAAAGTTTGTGAATAAAAAAGGTTTTGGGTTTCATAGGGCCCCCAAAAGGACAAATTCTTGGTATATCTTTAAAAATCTACTTCTCATGAACCAATAATCAGATTATATTCAAGTTTCGTATGCATGATTTTTAAGTCAATATCTACAAAGTCCCAATTTGCGAATGAAAACGAAATCTGTCTATAAGTGAGTCACTACGGGTGCTTCAGATAACAAACTTTAATTGTTAAAATCCAACATTGCCACCTGGCAGCCATTTTGTATCCGACCTGCCTGAAAATGTACACTGCACAAATAGACTTTAAGGGGAACCTATATGTCAAAATTTATAAAGATCCCTTCAGTACTTTCTGAGAAATAGCGATAATAAACTTTAATTGTCAAAATCCAAGAAGGCCACCTGGCAGCCATTTTGTTATCTGATCCACCTGAAAATGTACACTGCACAACTAGACCTCAGGGAGAACCTATATGTGAAATTTAATAAAGATCCCTTCAGTACTTTCTGAGAAATAGCGATAACAAGAATTGACTGATGATGGACAACGGAGGCAGGGTGATTAGAATAGCCCACCATCTGTTGATCTTGGGCTAAAAATCAGATCACATCTAAGCTTTATAATAATTATGAAGAAGTCATTTTGGGTGAAAGCGTGCCAAATTCCGGGTATGAAACTACGCCGAACGATTTGGTTTCTTATACTAGAATTATCACGACAAATTCAATTCAATAAAAAGCTGAAAGTTACTAGAAATCGGCACAAAATATTCGTCGGAACAAAACAACCTTCTACTAACTTAACTAGCCAAATAAATCAAATAATTTAACCACACAACATGCAAAAATAAGTAATATGTTGAAAGACAATCGTCCTAGTTAATGACCTCGGAGAGTAAGCAACAAAATGATTAACGGCACGAGATAATTCATGTTGAATAAAGGTAAAAATGTTGACAAAATTTGTGTTTTAAATTGCTAATTTCTTTACAACAATTTACATTTCAGAAGTGAAAATTGGCACACACATGAAACTTAACTTATCATTTTGATCATAATTAAAATATTGCGAAAGAACTTTGTATTTTTTTTGCTATCGATTAAAATATGGTAAATTTGTGATAAATAGACGCAGCGATATATAAAGCTATTAGCGTTAGGAATAATGTATTAAAACACGTGCGAGTAGGCCACACGACCATATTAGTTATTCAAAAATAATGTAAATTATGCAATATTTACTTCATTTACTTCAATCCATCTCGTTCATTCTTTCAAATCATATGTCTGGACAACTAATAAGCAAGTGTCTTGTTTGATTTGATGAAATGCAAACATAACTTTACTTACAGTTTACGTTTAGTCCGATTGTTTTAATCCATCAAACGTTTAGTTGACCTCGATCGTACACGCGAACCTTTGACTTATCACAAAAAAGGTCAATTTACACTATGCACATGTGATATCTACAGTATGGTACTAAAAGTATGTCAATTAACATCCCCCATAACGTTCTGTGTTAGATGTTTTTTTTTTCCGAGTCTCTGTCACAAATTAGTGAAAAGTTACAAGTTGAGGCAACATTTGTTTTCATCTGATTTTTGTTTTAATTTTTTAAAGCTTTATTCTAAGAAGGGAGTGAAAAGTTCCAAGTTATGGCAATATTTGTTTTTATCTGATTTTTGTTTTAATTTTTTAAAGCTTTATTCTAAGAAGGGAGTGAAAAGTTACAAGTTGAGGCAATATTTGTTTTCATCTGATTTTTGTTTTAATTTTTTAAAGCTTAATTCTAAGAAGGGTCAAGTTTTTATTTGCAGTACCTAATATTTTGTTGACACCACTTGTTTATATGAACAAAGAAGGAAATGGCGCTATAAATCGTGCTTGTCGGTCACAACGCCACCTCCAGATCCACCGCTCAAGTCTACTCTGTAAGGTACGGTTGCACGAATATGACAATTTATTTGTAGCCAAAATTTGCATTGGATCAAAATGTATACATGTACGATATTCTCCTGTGATATTAGGCTATCAGCTAAAGATCTGAAAATTTTGCTCCAAATTTCTTTTGAGAACAGTATTCAATATGATTTACTAGCGGATTACTAAGCGTTTTTCTGTGTCTGGATGCAGAAAAATGCTTCTACCAATGCTTCTCCAAATTAAAAAAAATTATTGTTTTTAATAGATGCATAAAACATGACCCCCTAATGAAATATTGCCTCACAATTAATCAAACACTTAAAATTATTTGCAATGACCATCACGTTCATAACATAGGTGTGAAACCTTAATTTTTTCTATAAAAGGTCGGAAAATTAAAAAAATAATAATTCCCAAATTTTTCGCGCCTTTCTCCGCTCGGGGAATAATTTTTATTTTTTCACTCACTCAAACTTTAAACCTCAGTCGGCTTCTGATGATGTATGCATTGCGTCACAATAAGTAGAATTTTATGTCACCAGTCTAAAAAACATCCATCTATTAAAACGATTCTAGATCCCCACTGTTGTAAACATTTATTGCACAATCAAAAGGCATATAAAACAATGAAAACGGATCGCATGCACAGTTTCGTGCATTACTGTACGTAATTTTCTGTTATTGTAAAAGTTAATACTCAACACCCCCCTTTCATAAAATCCTGGATCGGCCCCTGTAAACAGTGTATTTTGTTCTTGTGTAAATATATCTGTAGGCATTTGAACATCAAATGTGTGATAAATGATAATGTAAACACATTGATCACAGCACTTGACAACAGGAAAGCGTATTTTGAGAATAAATTCTCTAAATACAGTTTTCACTTTCCATGTCGATTATTGAAGGCAAAATGATAGATCTTTTTTCGAGATGTTCCATTCCGTTCAGTTTTGATGGAGTATTTTGTATTCAGATCACGTGACATCAGCAGAAAATCGATCACGGTAGCTTCCGGTTTCATAAAATTTACATTGAAAACATTCGGTGATGTGTTGTTTCGGTTCATCTGCGAAGAATAATATTTAGAGAGACGTTCTTTCTTGTAAATAGAGCCGACCTGGCTCAGTCGTTAGCACGCTCGACTTTTGCTCGTGAGGTCGTGAGTTAGAGTCTAGCCGGCGGCAGATTGCTTTCCTGTCTTTCGGATGAGACAGTAAAACCCGAGGTCCCGTGTCACAGTAGGTGTCGGCACGTTAAAGAACCCTCACTGCTCATTGGCCATAAGTGACGAGCGTAGGCCACAATTTGAAGCCCTTCATCGGCATTTGGTGACGTCTCCATATGAGTGAAAAATTCTTGAGTGGGACGTTAAACACAAATAAACAAAAAACAAACAAACTTTCTTGTAAATATGACACGTGTGATATTACGTTCCAGTTGCTGCTTTTCAAATCTGGCAGGTGGCACTACATGATACCCATATTCCAGGTCACATATATGATAAAATGCTTAACCGGAGGTGATTGTGCCCGCATTGTTCTCTTATACACATAGGCCTATACATATTATGACGAACCGTGACGGCGCGGAACAACTCGAAAAAGGTCTGTTGTATTTGTACTGGTGGGCTACAAAGTCATGTGAAGCCAATATTGGAATTTTCATTTTATATTTAAATGTGTATTGTATAATACCAGTTCTGGCGCACTTCCCATTCCATGGTCTATTTATACCACTAAATCTCTCCATTCTAGTGGATTGAATCGTACCTGGGAATTCCCCCGAATACCTGGGTGGCAATCGACCGCGACGTTCGGTGAATTCCGAGAAACGACAGCCCAATTCACTTCCGAGAAATTGCAAAACGTATGGGGGTGTTATATTGACATAATAATAATAAAAATTGAAATGATATAAGAAATACTATGAGTAATTAAAAATGGGTACGAGTGGCAAAGCATGTAAAATCAATGTTGATCAGTTTGAGTTTGAACAGGTTGAGAGCATACGACGAAAAACCTACTAAAGGTAAAAACGGTAATTTTTTCGCCAATATACTAATATAAGTATCCGAACGATGTCTTTCAGCCTCTTAGAATACAAACTCCCACGTTATTATCGTATGGAGTAAGTGATACGTATACGCCCTATAACGATATCACTAGCTTTTGATCACGATAAAAAGTACAAGGAGGAACAAGAAAAGTTTGAGGAAATCATCCAAGAGATCGAACAGTTTATTAGAAAAGAAGTCCAGAAGCATAGGGGCTTTTTTAAAGAGAATGGCAGAAAGAAGCCGATCGCAGTTGATGATCTTGCGCTCTTAAAAGCGGGGAAGAAGCATACCGTTATGTATGCAAAACTTAAAATGGATCGAGAGGAAATAAAAACCGCGTTTATGGAACAAACGAAAGGAGGAAAGGTTGATTTAAAACCATCAGATTACATAGGCAAAGCCTGCAAGGTTATTACGGTTTTAACATTTAGTTCTATTTTCATCGGAGCTACAAACGAATCCATTAAACCGTCTGTGGATGTTGTTGCTGTTAGGAGATTAGTTACGGCATAGTGACATAGTTGATGAGATGGTAGACGAAATCGAGTACGAGCCTAACTCAGACGACGAGGATGATGAATAATAATTTGAAATAGCATAAGAAATTTTCTATGTATAATAAAATGACTTTAAATAAATTGTTCCATAGTATCGGGGTAGAGCCGAATGACAGAACGACGTGTCAGATGCCTGTACACGTTAGAAGGATTCGCGATTCTCCATGTCCTAAGAAGACCGCTCCGGATTCGATCTTTTGTTCTATTTCACCACAAAATATATGAAAAACGCGATTTTCGCCCTTTGAAATTTTGTGAATCGTGTGGAAGATGGATGTCTGAGTCTTCCCACCACGCCACGTGTTATTCCTGCGATAACAGAAAACAACAAAGCCATTATTATTATATAAAGTATAGAGGACCTCCCCAAACATGTGGAAGACCCCGAAAGTACTAATTTATATTTACAAAAATATAAATTAGTGCATAAACTTGTACCCCGTCGGTTGTTCCGTACGCAAGATTAATTTAGAATGTTTGTGCTGCGACAGCGCGTGCTTGAGGCGTTGCTTTTCCGCATCGTCGGGGATGACGTCGTTCTCGTCCAAACATTCGTTGTAGCTAAACTTGTCTTTGGCATAGAAGAGCGCAAGCCACTTGACCTGCTCGCGAAAATCTTTTGACGCGCTATTATATCTTTGCGATAATATCCACACGGATTGGTTGGCATGTCTCCCCGAAAACGCCAACATGGATAAGGCGTCCGCTTTCTTTTTTATTTGCTTCGTAGCCGAACAGTCGTCTATGATGTACAACGTGGACGTCCCTTTGTATTTTGTCGTAAAAAATGTCGCAACATGTCCTGCAATTTCTCTTCACCCGTTTTCGACACGGGATTGACGATGACGACGCGTTTGTCTTTCGGGTGTTTGAGATCGTCCCCAATCCATTTTCTCGCTCTGTAGGCTCGTTTGAACTCGATCGAAGAGCACAAGATCACGATGTGATCGAAGAAATCTTTGTATTCGGTTTCCAAGAGATCGAGGGCAAACACCGTCTTCCCGCAACCGGTGGCCCCCACGATCATGGCGGAATGAGGTTGTTGAATGTACATTTTTTAATGACTTCAAATTTTTTAAGATATAACGCTCGCGAAACGGCCGTTCGACATGTTGATCTGTCCGTCTTTTGACGACGAAAATGTAAACGTCCAAGGGATCGGTATCGGTTTCGGGAAGTTCTCTCGATTCGGACGGCAACGCCTTGGCTGATGTTTTGAAGCTTACGATCCGTGCCGTGGAGATGCTTTTCAGGTGTCGTTCGTAAATCTAACCAGAGGGCGTAATGATCTTTGAGATATTTTCCCAGAGTCACTTCACTCAGGTCGAGTTCCTTAGCGACTAATTCTGTGACGGTTTCGCGATTTCAGGGGAAGCCGAGAAAAACTTTTTAATTTCGTCGAAATGGTGATGGGGTCTCATTCCATGGGAGAAGAGTTGGTTCGGTTGCCCCTCGATGGTTGTGTCCACTTTGATGATTCTCGGATTATAAAATTTTTCAGGATGGTTTTTAGAAATATCCTTGAAGAGAAACAGAATACCCGAGAGAGAATGTGCGGGGGTGTTGATGTCATAATTGAGGACGGATTCCTTTTTACTCATCGTCGTTTTGCGATATCGCAATATTTGGTTGAAGTAATAGACGTGGTCTCCCGCATACCTCTGTCTGATGCTGCGAGCGAGATTGGCGTCGGTAATTTTTTCGAATTCCAAAGAGATGTTGGTCGCCTTATAATAAGCCAGTGTCCGATCTTAAATACAAATCGTGATAATCTCCCATATCCTTGCATCCGTAGTGACGCCAAACGGTTTGAGCGTGGTCGTACTCTTTTTGAGAAATGTGAGTATCCGATAACGTACTGTAAAAATCTTCCCTCGGCGGTAGAGCGGTTTCATTAAACCTATCGAAAGAATTCATATATTCGTAGGGATAGACACCCTTTCTCGTTAAAAGCGAGGCATCCTCGAATATAGATTTTCGTGATGGGGTAATCGTTTAGATTTTTAGCTAACGTCTCGAGACCGCACGATAAGAATTGGAAACTGTCGATAAATCTCAAGGATCCGACAGAGAAACTGATAAACTTTTCGTGATTCATCGGAATGCAATTGACCGGTTCTTCCACTTCCATTTCCGATAATATTAAATGGGAATCGTAGCCGCGAAGATTATGAAAGATGACGGGTATGTGTTTTTGCCCTTCTCAATAATCTATTACACTTATTATGAGCCGCACCTCGAAATTTACCAGAAATGTGACAATGATTCTCTGACTTTGATGAGATCGAATTTCTCGTCCTTGATTTTTTTTCATGATTTCAATCGATCTCAGTTTTTATGGCAACGCATCGTGACGATCGCGATACCATTCTAAATCGGATAATTCATATTCATCTTTTTCCTCCATCAAAGACGATATGCGATCGATATCACGTTCCAAACACGTCAAACTGGGTAATTTTTCCTGTTCCTTTAAAAGTTTCCTTCTCTGAATCCATAAAGAAAACCACTTGCGAGCATCCCCCGAAAATTCATCTCCGCAAATCCAACATCGCTTAGACTCCTCAAAGTTTTCCTTGTCCTCGTCGGTCATACACAGCTCTTTTTTCTTAGAACCGTTAATCTTTTGTTCTCGTCGTAAACTTTCTGGAAGATGCTTCACGGCATTCTCCCCGCGATAGAGTTGAGGCTCTTCGATCTTATCGATGCCCTTCCCCGTTCTCCCAACGACTACATAGCAGTATCCCGAAGGACGATGACGCGATGTTTTCGTCGTTTTATCACCCGCCTCTTCATTGATGGGTGAAATAATACACTCGAAATCCGCATAGATCGTGGAATGCACGGGCTGTTTATTACCGTAATTCTTAAACTTGAGAAGGTTTTTACCCTCCTCGGGCATGACGGGTTTCAAGGGTGGATTGTTAATGCCGCGACAATCAGCCACGTGCTTTTTATAAACGTCCTCGCTCGATAGTATTTTAAAACAACGAAGACATGGATATGATTTGTGTCCATCTTTTGAGTAGGAAGAAAGCAATCTGGATGTGTTTTTAATCCAAGAGTAGTGCCACTTGTTTTCTAGACCTTCTAACAACAGTAAATTAATTTCTTTATCGCGAAAATTTTCCGATGTTGTAATAAGGGAAGAAACCTCTACTTTCCGTCCACCCGAGAACGTTAACGGCGAGTCCGTTGCGATTTTCGAATTTGGGTATTTGCTTTCACGGAGTCGGGTAATCGATGCAATCGAAATCGTGTCTATCGACAAACGGTTTATACTTTTGAGGTCTATGATGATCTGTTTTAATATCATCATGATACAAACACGATAATACGCTATACATAAAACATCTCTGATCCTCGTTTTGAACATTTATAACAGCCTTCTTATCCACAATCTGCTTGGGTAACTTAAAATAGGAAGACCCTAAAGGTGGATCATACTTGGTAAAGTTTAAATAAATCATTTGCGCGTCCTCGATGACCCATCCCGACCCCGCTTGAACGGTTTTTTTCGAGCGAATCTATTAACTCTTCGATCATGCGTTGAAAACACGTCTTCGATTTCGTCTTCTCTTAAAATCGGATATTGCCGAGTTTTATGGAGTTGCGTTATGAGTTGCGAGCTGGAGTTTAAATTATCTCGCTTGAAGCGCTGTTCGACTTGAATTTGGATTTTTATGGGACCCTTTTTTAATTCTGTAGAAATTTTAGAGAAAAAAACTCGTCTTTAAAATACTCTAATAATGCTCTGAGATGTGCTCTCGACGTATGTGACGGCTGACATCTTTCTTATAACTCCTATAAAAAAAGTTTAAAGCTGTCGCCAAAATCCCAGATATTGGCTTTGTCTTCGTTTTTCTTCGAGCTTGGCAACGCCTTTAGGAATATCCGTCTGTAGGATTTTTTTTATATCGAGATTTAATTAATCGGCGCTGCATCTCGTATGAAGCTTCGCCCGAGTTTCCTCCTTCAACGTACTGCGTAACTTCCGTCTGACGGTCTCTTTCGTCTGCTCTTCCGTCGACGCACCCCTCACGTAATCCCCGAGAGAGTTTCGGTTATTTTCCTTGTACCCCCATTTACCCGTATTATATAAATTTTTCACGCCGCTCAAGAAGTTCATGTTTTTAATTACTCATATTATTTCTTATATCATCTCAATTTTTTATTATGTCAATATAATACCCCATAAAAAAATTTCATAAACCAAATTAAGTTTAATTACAATCATTTTATAAAAAGAAAAAACCATTTTTATAAAAATTTTCATAAACTATGTTTATGAAATGCTACTCGATAAATTCGGTAAAGGATTTGTGTTGAGCGGGTTTAATCATGATTCGTTCTTTTATGGCCAAGATTTCGTCCGTGAACCATTTGAAGATGGGATCTTGATACATCTGATCGACGCCCGAAATGAGAACTTTCCCCGTCTGGAAGACGGCTATCGTCACCGTTTTTCGATTCTGGGCCTTGTATCTCTCGTTCGGTTTGACGTTTCCAGAATTCGTCGTATCGCATGACGACGTCCGTCGGGACGTCGTCGTCGTGAAACGATAATTTGTGAATCTCCATGTCGTCGAGCGACGTCACGGGCATGTAGACTTGAATGCCCATGAATCCGCGAACGACTGGGATCACCTTGTACCGAGTGTTGTTGGTGATGTAGTCCCAGAGTGTCTCGCGATCTATTTCGAAGCCCAGATTAAAATCGATGTTTCGCATGACAGACACGACGTATCCCTCCATGGAGACCGTCGTCCAGTTGAAACACGTGGGTTAATCCCTTCATCGCCTTCCATATGGCGGCGAGACTCTGTTTGGCGTGGTCGTAACACTTGCATCCCGTCCATCTGGAAAACGCCGTTGTTGAATAACTTGACGTTTATTATTTTTTCCAACGTGATCTGTATGTAAAAGGAAACGCAATTATAAAAAGTTTTTCTTGTAGGCAAGGTGCGAGATTTCTTTACTCTTTTTCAACGTCCCTCGCGTGTCGTCTTTGTACGACACGGTGATGATCTTGGGAAACCGATTTTCCAGCGGGAGACTGTGTTGCAGCGCTTCTCTAAATTTATTTTCGACAGATTGGTGTGAACGATAAACGTCTGAGTAAGATACTTTGGCCTCTATCATCATTTTTTGGCCGGCATAATATATTATGTATTTTCAAAAAAACACGTTATTCCATTGAAGAATAATAATTAACGTCCACCACTCCCCTGTAGTAATCTTTGACCATGCGATAAAACTTGATCAGAGCCGTGAAACTGAGAGCTCTCAGCGTTTGTCGGTTTCAATTTTTATTATTATGTCAATATAATACCCCCGAACGTTTTGGCAATTTCTCGGAAGTGAATTGGGCTGTCGTTTCTCGGAATTCACCGAACGTCGCGGTCGATTGCCACCCAGGTATTCGGGGGAATTCCCAGGTACGATTCAATCCACTAGAATGGAGAGATTTAGTGGTATAAATAGACCATGGAATGGGAAGTGCGCCAGAACTGGTATTATACAATACACATTTAAATATTCACCATTAATTTTTCATTCGCAAATATTCGAACATACGTTTCAGTTCTTACTTGTATACAATATCACTAAGTTTGTCATACTGAAAGTTTTGAATTTACTGGAAAACATTTACAACACGACAACTATTGTTAACTTTGTATATACAGCCACCCAGTAAATTAAAATTTCTTACATAACACGTTTATGAAGCAATAGGCCTGTAAGTTTCCCTTTACTTTCAATGTAAAAATATTTCGTTCACAGTTGGGTATATCCCTTGTTTTTTACTTAACCGCTTCGGCGGAAAAACATTTGACAAGGGAAAAGGTCAAAGGTACTTTCCCATAAACAGATCGTCGGCGTAGACTTAACTCGTTTTGCCTAGTCGCAGATGAGTTTTGTCTAAAGAACGGTGACATAAGAATACTTCTGGTAAGATAATTATTAGGCTAATTCAACACTTTTTGGAGATGTTATCGATTTAAACCTGTAAGTAACAATCTACTCTTATTGTGTAGGACCGCAACTACGGAGGGTCTAAACACCGAACCTAACAGAACCTAACCCAACCGAACCGCAACTAGGCACAAGCACTTGTTTCTACCAGTGAGGGGGCGGGGTTAGATAATTACGTACCGTTCTTATACAGCACCGCATTCTAGACGCCACAGACATTAGCATCATTGAAATTGCATTGTGACATCGTAGCGTGTGTAGCTTGTCAATACCTAAGGCTTAGGGGTTCAACCGGTTGACAAGGAAATCATTCCCCTTTAAAATGAAGGAAAAATCTGTGAACAATGGAAGAAAATATACGGCGGCACGATTTACCCTCAAAACCAAAATGTACCCCAAAAGACCCCCAAAACAATTAAATCGAAATAAATTTGCATCAATAATGGTTTTAAATGCATTTTCTTCAGTATAAATATTTCATAGACAGCTAGAAATTTAAAAAAGAAAATCAACATTTATCACTACTCATGGAACTTACGGACACTGTCATTTAGTAAAATGAAGAGCCCAATCGGTCTTCTTCAATTATTTGCTTTCATAATTCCTGAATATTTTTCATATTTTATGTCAAATTTATATCATACAATTTCTACGTCGGCCTGGCTCAGTCGACTCTGGATCGTGAAGTCGTGAGTTCGAGTCCCACCGGCGGCAGGTTGGTTTCCTGTCTTTCGGATGAGACAGTAAAAACTGGAGGTCCCGTGTCACAGTAGGTTTCGACACGTTAAAGAACCCTCACTGCTCAATGGTCGTAAGTGCCAAGCATAGGCCAAAATTTGAATCCCTTCACCGGCATTTGGTGACGTCTCCATATGAGTGAAATATTCTTGAGTGGGACGTTAAACAACAATAAACAAACAAACAAGCAATTTCTACGTAATGTAGAAATTGATGATTACATATGTATTAAATGTCTTTACCGTCCCATATAAGTAACATTCTGGTACATTTTAAAATGTCATGCTGACTATATTATGGTTTCAGAAATACATCATGAAATTGGATGAAACAGCATTATCAAAGTCAAAAACATCTAGTCATATAAAATATTTATCATATTATAATAAGATTGCTAAAATTGCTACTTTTTAAATGTTTTTGTGTGTTTTGGGATCATTTTGTGTTTTTTGGGGTAATTATGGATGTTTTGGGGGATCATTTTAGGTGTTTTGTTTTTTTTGGGGGATAAAGCATGCTGCCCAAAAATATATGTCCATCTGCCATCTGTCTTCAACAAAAGTTTAGGTCAATTGTTGTGTTTAGCTCTCTTGTTAGAAAACTTATACAGCACCACATTCTGGATGCCACAGACACCATGCATAATTGAAATTGCATTGTGACATCGTAGCGTGTGTAGCTTGTCAATACCCTAGGGGTTCAGCCGGTTGACAAGGAAATTCCCCTTTAAAATGAAGGAAAAATTGGTGAACAGTGGAAAAAAATACATGTCCATCTGCCATCTGTCTCTATCTTCAACAAAATTTGGTTCACCTGAACTGTTTAGCTCTCTTGTTAGAAAACTGTTCAAAGTATCATATTGTAACCCCACATGATGATAGAATATAACGAGTGACATTAGTTGACCTTGAAGTTGATATTCAAATATTTCAGATGTATTTACATTGCATGATTTGTTTAAATAATGCATGATATGTGCTTCACATCTCAGCCATACCACCTTCAGCGATATCTTGTAAATGATAGATTGGCATTCTGGGAAATGGCCAATTGAATGACTTGAAAGTTTGGTATTGATTTTAATATTGTCTTCTTCTCATTTTAGTGTTTGTGGACTGAATTGAAGAGCTATTCATCATGATCATCAAACTTATCCTTGGCGGCTTCTTTTTACTATTTTTACGCCACATCGCATGGTCAATGTAAGTACATATGTACTCTACAGGAAACTATAACTCTATTTTACCTCCAAAAAGCGGCCCTTCTGGAAACTTATTACTTCCTGACACCAATCATGTCCAGATGTTAGTTTACCTCTTAGTAAGCATGCTCCTGCTCCTTAAGAATGGGACTTAGGTCCTTACACCGACAATCTAATCGTTATATTATTTAGTATTACATGCATATGTAAGCCACTGTTGTTACTGGACTGACTTAATCTAATACAGTGGAATCTCGTTATCTCGAAACTCACGGGACGCCCCTATTACTTCGAGATATCCGGAATTTGAGATAACCAAAAATTTTTATCAATATATTATTCTACCCATAAAAATCAGGACCAGTCTTACAATTTTGACATATCCGGAATTTCGACTCATCCGATTTTGACATATCGAGATTCCACTTTATATCAATCTGGGACAAAGCTAAGTCTTGAGGAGTTTAAATCTATATAGATAAAACATTTTGTTGGTTACAATGAGTTTTATTCTCTTGAGTTTTTAAGTCATTTTCCTAACCTTGTTCATGTACCTACACTTGTATACATATATTTTCAGCTACTTCTTAGATTTACACAAAACTGTCTGGAACCATGTACCAGGTCCATGTAGGCTAATTCCTGGAGTCGGTAAGTGACCTTGATGTGTATCTTGTAGGCTAATTCCTGGAGTTGGTAAGTAACCTTGATGTGTACCTTGTAGGCTAATTCCTGGAGTTGGTAAGTAACCTTAATGTGTATCTTGTAGGCTAATTCCTGGAGTTGGTAAGTAACCTTAATGTGTATCTTGTAGGCTAATTCCTGGAGTTGGTAAGTAACCTTGATGTGTATCTTTGTAAGGCTAATTCCTGGAGTTGGTAAGTAACCTTGATGTGTACCTTGTAGGCTAATTCCTGGAGTTGGTAAGTAACCTTGATGTGTACCTTGTAGGCTAATTCCTGGAGTTGGTAAGTAACCTTGATGTGTATCTTGTAGGCTAATTCCTGGAGTTGGTAAGTAACCTTGATGTGTATCTTGTAGGCTAATTCCTGGAGTTGGTAAGTAACCTTGATGTGTACCTTGTAGGCTAATTCCTGGAGTTGGTAAGTAACCTTGATGTGTATCTTGTAGACTAACTCCTTTAGTCGGTAAGTAACCTTGATGTGTATCTTGTAGGCTAATTCCTGGAGTCGGTAAGTAACCTTGATGTGTGTCTTGTAGGCTAATTCCTGGAGTTGGTAAGTAACCTTGATGTGTGTCTTGTAGGCTAATTCCTGGAGTTGGTAAGTAACCTTGATGTGTACCTTGCAGGCTAATTCCTGGAGTGGGCAAGTAACCTTGATGTGTATCTTGTAGGCTAATTCCTGGAGTCGGTAAGTAACCTTGATGTGTACCTTGAAGGCCCATCCCTGGAGTCCGTAAACAATATTGATGTGTTCCAAGTCCTTATCCTTTAGTCGGTAAGTAACCTTGATGTGTATCTTGTAGGCTAATTCCTATAGTCGGTAAGTAACCTTGATGTGTACCTTGTAGGCTAATTCCTATAGTTGGTAAGTAACCTTGATGTGTACCTTGTAGGCTAATTCCTATAGTTGGTAAGTAACCTTGATGTGTATCTTGTAGGCTAATTCCTATAGTCGGTAAGTAACCTTGATGTGTACCTTGTAGGCTAATTCCTATAGTTGGTAAGTAACCTTGATGTGTACCTTGTAGGCTAATTCCTATAGTTGGTAAGTAACCTTGATGTGTACCTTGTAGGCTAATTCCTGTAGTCGGTAAGTAACCTTGATGTGTACTTTGTAGGCTAATTCCTATAGTCGGTAAGTAACCTTGATGTGTACCTTGTAGGCTAATTCCTATAGTTGGTAAGTAACCTTGATGTGTACCTTGTAGGCTAATTCCTGGAGTCCGTAAGTAACCTTGATGTGTACTTTGTAGGCTAATTCCTATAGTCGGTAAGTAACCTTGATGTGTACCTTATAGGCTAATTCCTGGAGTCGGTAAGTAACCTTGATGTATATCTTTTAGGTTATATTTCCGTAATAGTGGGTAATCATGTTTACTTGATAGTGTCATTATTTTTACTTTTGTAATGTCATAATGATGATTACTTGATACTATCAGTATTGTCACATAAGTGTTAAGTAATCAATTTCTTCTTTGATATAGATTTTGGATCAGAAGATATGCAGACACTTTCCAATGGTCTTACGTTTATCACATCGGTAAGTGATTATTGTTTGATCCACATAACTTGGTGGGGTGGGGTGGGAGTAACCTTTTGATTAACACAGGTGACAGTGGCATAGGAAGAAAATCAAAAGTTGTTGTGGTGCAAAAAAATATTTTCATATGCATTTTGATTATGCAGTAAAAATTTACAACAGTGGCAGATCTAGAAAATGTTAAAAGAGGACACATTTGTAGATCTAACAGGTGCTCTTTCAAAGATTGTTACATTTAGAGTTCAAATTATGCTTAAACCTATATATTTGGTCATTACTTGAGGACTTCAGCATAATAACATTGACTTGAAAACATAATACAAAGTCTGTTATTCAATATCATACTGTATGTATTTAGTTATTTTTGGAACTCGCAGAGCATCTTAGATGGTGTATTTCTTTTTCACTCCATTGCATATTTATTCCACCAGTTGTTTGTAAAAAATTTGTCAAATATTCAAATTGTAATAAGTCATTGAACCTAATAATGTGTCTGGGTAGCGCAGTGTTTAGCACACTCGCATCTCACCAATGTGACCCAGGTTCAATCGTTGGATTTGACGGGGGAGTATGTGAGATGGTATGGCGGTCACAAGACAGACATGTGTGTTTTCTCCCTGAGTACTCCGGCTCCCTACCATAGCAAGGACCCCCATAACGCCAACATCAGGGCCAACGAGAGACATCAATATAAATTGGCATAACATGTATGTCAATCATTGCAAAATGAATAATGTTTAAACTTAAACTTTAAGCTAAACCTAATAATGTATTCGTTTGTCATATGTTACAAATGTCCTAATCAAGTATTTCACAGCCACCAAATATTGCAATGTAACAAGTCGCTGTTGTGAGAAAATCACATTGATGTCAAAAGTTTTGTGTTGATTTCATCATGGTGTTAGTGGATCGTTTCACTTTTTGATGTTACAAGGATCATTCTAATGTCACCAGAATGTTTAGGAAGTGTTTGATGTCACAAGTGTTGTGTCATCATGGTGTTTGTGGATCGTTTCACTTTTTGATGTTACAAGTATCATTCTAATGTCACCATAATATTTAGGAAGTGTTTGTTGTCACAAGTGATATATCTGATGTCATCACAGTGTTTGTGAATCATTTCACTTTTTGATGTTACAAGTATCATTCTAATGTCACCATAATATTTAGGAAGTGTTTGATGTCACAAGTGTTGTATCTGATGTCATCACAGTGTTTGTGGATTGTTTCCCCTTTTTGATGTTAAAAGTATCATTCTGATGTTTAGGGAGTATTTGATGTCACAAGTGTTGTGTCTGATGTCACCACAGTGTTTGTAGATCGTTTCACTTTTTGATGTTACAAGTATCATTCTGATGTCACCAGAATGTTTAGGGAGTTTTCGATGTCACAAGTGTTTCATCTGATGTTATCACAGTGTTTGTGGATTGTTTCACTTTTTGATGTTAAAAGTATCATTCTGATGTTTAGGGAGTGTTTGATGTCACAAGTGTTGTGTCTGATGTCACCACAGTGTTTGTAGATCGTTTCACTTTTTGATGTTACAAGTATCATTCTGATGTCACCAGAATGTTTAGGGAGTTTTCGATGTCACAAGTGTTTCATCTGATGTTATCACGGTGTTGTGGATTGTTTCACTTTTTGATGTTACAAGTATCGGGGCTCGACTTTTACTTTTTGGGGTATATGTCCTGTCGAGCAGGTCTTTCCAAGATTTACCTGTTTGAATTACAACATAGGTACAAAATGTACCTGTCCGACTTTTAAAAAAAATAAATTCAAAGTCTTGCTAGTTCATATTTATGATAGCATTAATTGATATTCATTTATTACAGCACAGTATAAACATGTTTAAACAGGAGGTGGATCATGTCTTTTGAGTTACAAGTACTCTGATTTATTTTCACCTGTCCCAGACATTTTGAAATAAACAAAAAATTACTGGTCAACCGGACCAGTGAATAAAGGAATTCCACTGGTCAAAGAAAATTTTTTACTGGTCTGTGTATATACACGTTTGAAAGGAAATGGAAAATGGCTGGTCATTCGGACCAGTTATTAGATAGATGTGAAATTTACTGGTTTTTCTGCTAAGACTGGTGAATTTTGAAAAACT
Organism: Atrina japonica; assembly: GCA_030159075.1. Lineage (NCBI taxonomy): Eukaryota > Metazoa > Mollusca > Bivalvia > Pterioida > Pinnidae > Atrina > Atrina japonica. Next base: position 18,227 of record BROG01001408.1, on the reverse strand, counting down.
CTGCTGTTGTGTCCGTCAGGTTAGATACAACTTCTATTTTTCCAACACTGGCAAAAGACAAATCTTCCCGTCACGAACAGTCCTTAATAATCATGCCCTGAGTATCATTCTGATGTCACTCGAATGTTTGTGGAGTGTTTGACGTTACTTGATGTTACCCTATCAACACTACAGACCATAATAGACTAGTTTGAAACAATAGAAAGGAGGATGCCATTTAGATCCTTAGGGGTGTAAAGGATAACTTAATTCTCTAATACCATGACTGATGGTTCCATCAGAGAGAAATTGTTTACAAGGTATGTTGATATATTGTAAACAATAAACAAAACTCCATTACACATACGAAATATAGTTACAAATTATTTGGACGATATATTTTACTTTCTAATTTTTCAGGGTTTAGATATGCCAAACTTTTCTCCTATGTATAAGGAATACTTGAAGAAGAACAACGTTAGGGGCAGAATCTTCATCTTTGATTTCAATCACCCGGAGAAAGATGTTACGGAGCTACAAATAAAGGGAGATAACTTTGACCAATCCAAATTCTATCCTCATGGAATCAGTGTCCTAGAGGACAAAGTTACAGGTAATAACATTTGATTGCAATGTGTGTTTGTACAGGTACTGGTTTTAGTTACAAAATTATTAGAGAGATTTACCATGTGGTCATGATTGACTTGTTCTGATTTAAATGTGAACTTGAAAAGTTCAAATCATCAAGACTTTGCCTCATCAATGGTAATCAAGAATCGTATGATTTTTATGGGTTGTTATGTAATAACAACCTGTTATGAGTTTACTAGGACTTTTCATCGAGGGTTATCCTGTTTAATCATTAAATGAAATACCACATAATTCTACTTACTTCTGCCTTTCGAAATATACGATTTGTAGTTAGGTTCAACAAAACGTCATCGATCTATTTATAAATATGGAATTCTGCTGTGTAATATTCCAGTGGTGATAAGCTTGCGTTGAGAAACTGCAATGAATGAGATTCCCTGTGCATATTTCTTTTATTCATACACCCTATAGGGTGACCACATGCCTTAGGCTTACATAACCAGCGACTGCTCAATTTTAGTGGACAGTCAAATGTATACTGTGTGTAGTGATATCTCAAAGGGAGGTAATTCGAAAATTGAATGTAACAATTTCCAGTTCTTGTTTCTGTGGAAGTTGAGGAAAATCGCCATGTCCATTGTCTGGTGTTTACACAACAATTATCACAACTTCTGAAGTTAATCACAATTAGATTGGGATGTATAAACCAAACTTTTTGTGTAATTGGTCTGTTCATAAAGAATTTCAAATAGAAACAATGTCTACAATAAAAAAGAAAAGTTTTATCCATTGCCCAAAGCATTGATGTCTGTAAGAGAAAGTGGTGATAGATCGTTTTGCTACATCGTGACTTTAGACCCAAATTATGTTGACAAAAAATTATTTCTTTAACAATAAACATTGGATAAAGTGTCTTTTTCATCCCATACAGTTATTTATATTAATTAACACAAGTATGGGAACCTGAACATCTGTCTGTATATTGATATACAAATCATTTACATAGTTTGCCCTCTGTAATGAGGAGGAAAATTTTACCTCCTCATTAGAGAGGGCAAGCTATGTCAATAATACAGATAAAATTTCAGGTTCCTGTGATACAAAATCGAGAATGTTGTTTGATAGTTTATTTAGTCTAGGCAGAGTATATGTTCATGTACCATGGTAATAGCCCTAAATAGGATTGTTTACGTTCAATGTTACAAGCCCTAAAATTTGTTTTAAATCACAGCCATTTTTCGATAAGAACAAAATTATTTTATCTGTTCCCAGTGTCATGTTTGGTTTAAATTTAAATAGGTTCAATTAATGCTCACATTTTATTTTGAAATGAATGTTAACACACAGAAAGACAATATTTAAAGTTGGTGCAGAAGATACAACAAATAAAATTTAAAATGTTAATTTTGAATTTATTTAGAGGCTGGAAATTAATGTTTTTTTGTTTTTAGACCTATATTAATTTGATTTATTTTCATTTCAGATATGTTAGATTTAAGTAGTTTGAATAATATGACAATTTGCCAAAATAACAACCCATTTCAATACTTTCAGTTCTTTGTTTAGTTTTGGAGGTTCTATAAGGTTTATGTGACTGCTTCCAAATCATGTAGTAATACATGGTATAATCTGTCCCATCATCGTAAAACCACTGTCCAGAATTGTTACTACTCGTGGACACATGTGACCAAAATTTCTCGTACATATTTTATTATTTATGAAGTCTCGGCCAATACGAGTAAACGGTGCTCGCATTCGTCAACCAATCAGATAGAGACTTTTAAACAATTTCAGAATTGTATTGGATCAACAGATTATGCAATAACTTCTATTGCCGATCACATCTACGCTGATTGGATAAAGTGGACAACACCTACATGTACTAATAATAAACATTCATAGTTTCAAGAAATTTTGGTCGCATGAGATCAAAGGTAGAAATAGCATGTGATTCAGGACCCTGGTTTTACGACGATGAATCTGTCTATTCCATACATGTTCCTGGAATATTCCGAAATTCATTTCAATTGGATCAAATAATTTGGTCCCTACATATTTTACTATAATTTGTATACATATTTATATCTTGTATTCTGAATCTTGTCCCCTAATCATTTAATTACTTCATTGGACATCCTGTATTCCGATCAATTCTTGTAAATTCCACTCAAGCCTATAATAATTATATCGTTATATCCGGTCAATTAAAGAGACAAATGACATACATTGTCTGTAATGTAAATACGTATATACACCAAAATATATATCAGCTTTTCAGATCAAATTAAATTTATTCTATCGTGTCCCATTTTTCACTGTGTCATCTGCATAATGGTAGTGTTTGATGAAATATATGGATCTCAGAAATAACTTACACATAGTTTAATATGGCTTATATCTAACATATGCCTTTTTTTGGTTCATCCAAAAATCTTCAGTTCAAACTCGGTTTATTCTGAATATTTTCATTGGACCTACTGTAATTCATTGTGGGGTCATTTCGCACACATTGCCCTAAAATGTATTCGAAACATCAAGAAATTTGACTCATAAATTTTTTTAATTATATATCATTTATAATTAGGTTCAAATAACAAAGTTATCAAGGACTTTGTCAGTAGTTTGAATGTCTAGAAATTTGACTCACCAAAGTTGGACTCACTGCAGTTTGACTCACTTTAGATGGACTCACCAGAGTTTGGACTCACTGAAGTTCTACTGTATTTGTTACTTTATTTTTACAGGTAAAATAACTCTGTTTGTTGTGAGTCATCCTCCAGATTATGATTGTATCGAAAAGTTTCAGTACGTACCCAAGACAAAAGAACTTCTTCATCTGCATACCTACAAAGACCCAGCATTTAAAGTGTTAGTATAATCTTATTTTCCTGTTGTCAGAAATGAACTCTTCCACTGTCAAACATATTCATCAACACGCATCCTAGGATAGTGCAAGGACATGTTCTCATTAGATGTTGCCCAAATGAAGAGAACACGGCAGAGAAAAACAAAATGAATCCAAACACATTGACAATCAATAATTGCAATATCATTGGTTTGTTCTTCTAACTCCTGCTAGAAAGTGAAAACAGGGTTCTTGTTTAAAAAACATCTCACCCCACGACACCCTACATGTCCCAGTAATTGATCCTTAATTAACCAGGGCTGGGCTTGAGTGGGCCATGAGAGCCTAAGATTTGTCAAACTTCTTATTTATTTGTGAATAAAGCTGAACTCTCCGACTGTCCAAAGGGCCTTCTTGGCCCAATTGTTAAATTTTCTGCCTGTTAGTAATTATGTACAGCAGATTTCGTGAAAAGTGGCCTAATGGTACCCGCAAAATGACCACTTCTGGTATGTAAGTATTCACCCTTGCAAGTTGAGGGTGCCATTTTAGATTTGCGGGGCCCATTTTATCAAAGGGTCTTAAGTTACTTGACCTTTAAACAAAACATAGGAGCCTTGTACATACCTACCCTAATACTTACACCTCCTATACAGGAGTCAAATTTAGCATTTAATCTGTCTCACTTCCTAGTAAGACTAGTTGGAAACAAATTTCATTTGTTCTATAACAAATTCACAAGCCCCAAAATGGTATGGAGAATTACCAAATTGGCACATATTTCCTGATTTGGTATCAGATTTCCAAAATTGGTAGTTTAATTAAGTTATCAATTTTTATGTTTTTATATTCTCATGAGTCAGAGCAACCATGATTAGGGAAGATGGTTTTCCCGTTTTCTTTTCAACAAAATTCCATTTTTGCTTCAAGTCAATTCCGTTTTTTCCGTGATTTGTGTGTATAATGCATTGTTTAAAGCGATATAAGCTGTCACAATGATTATTTTTGTTCCCTGAAATATAGTCGATAATATGATGAAATATGTGTTCAAATACATTATCAAACACGTAAAACGTTGTAAAAGATCTTCTTTTCGAGGTAATTTGTTTTATTAGAATTTAAGTTTTCCCGTACCTTAAAAAACCCAGCTGTATTTCCGTGTGCAGTAACCTTTCAGATGAACTCTTTTGCCATATCAAATGTACTTTCGTAATTTGTTCAGGGGATCTCGATCCTTTACACGCTCAGACTATGTTAAAGTCAGATGATTTTTATGTGCTTTTAATTTGGTTTTTAAGATACAGGACATGATTTAATTGGAAAGTGCATGTATTATGTAGAATACATGCTTTTCAATGCTATTTTAAATACCTGGAAAAAATTGGATGAATATATGAATAAATATATCAGGTCACTAAAAATTTTTTCTGATCTTTAATGTTACCCTGAATGCTGACATTAACAAAATCAAAACAATATAACTGTGAAAAGTATGCGTATCTCATGTTTTACAATCGTGTGGCCATGTCCGGTGGAGTTGGGCAGTTCATGATCATACGTATCAAGAATGATAAAGTTGAGAATGCGACGTGACGAGTTAAAAATGAGTTGAGATCACCAAGCACGTGGACAATTTCAGAAATGAATGTTTTGAAATGACAAAAAAAGACAAACTTTGCCTGATTAAGGTATAAAATGATGATGTACGAAAATAAACGCAAAAAGTAATGAGAATAGAGTGTATATTAACTGAAAATAGCACATGTTTATTGGTCACTTAATAATCTTCGTAAAAATTTACTGAAAGTTAATTAGCAATGCTCAAAGCTCACCGTACATAGACTAAACTTTCATTAATCATTGCTCATGTTTACACTGTAATGTTTATACAAATTTTCTACTAGTCAGCTGGACAAGCTGAAGTACAATCTTTACAAAAATTACAAGTCACTGACTACTGGTGGACTACTGCTAATTTGGGACCCTGATTTATTTACATAGATACATTATAACACTTACAGCTATAACTTGGGTCTATGCACTGCCTCTGGGTAGCCATAAAGAAGGGACCCAATTTTGGACGCTAGTCACTAGTCCTTAGTCCCTAGTCCTTAGTCCCTAGTCCCAATTATTCATAAAATGGTTGTTAACATCTTAGGACCTCTTGGGCTTGTGGTTTGAATCATAGACATGTACACAAAAGTTCTTTAGAATAGAAAAAATGTTGCGGATTCAAACTGATGTTTACAATAGGATACATTTGGCAAGTTTGTTTTATTCAACATTAGGGTAATCTCTTTTAGATGTACATGAGATGAAATGTTGCATAAAATCTGCATGTAAAATTTTCACCACCCACAACTCATTCTGCTTTTAATAAACCATTGGTACATCTGTCAAAATAAATAACAGCTGTAGAGGAGGAGGGAGGGGTTATGTCCCTTTGAACAAAGATGTATGTATAGGTCTACCAAGGTAAAGTGGCTCATCTGGGTTCAGTCAGGACCCAAAACAAATATGGTCTACTTTCCAAAAATAGGTTGTACAGGTAAAACATATTGCCTTGCATGGACTCCATGGTTTACTGAATCTCTAATATTTTTGTGATGACAAGTAGCTCCTTGCCTCCATTATGATTTGATTTAGACTCATTGTGTTTGTAAAGATGTGCCAATTTACTTTAGTAGACCTGTAAATGTGACTCCTTAAAGGCTCATGACCGGCAATTTACGCTCGGTAAGGTTGTTAGTTTTGATTTAAATGGCAGTGTGCTTTACAAAATGTTTATATAAAGTTATTATCTTCCCATTAATTACACTTCTGAGTGATTCTCTGCTTTCTAGTAATCTGAGTTGCAGATTAAAAAATGATTTTTACTTGTAACGACAATAAATACAAACGGAGTTGCGTAATATTCAAGGCAACTTCAGATGAATAAGTTCAACATATCGGTTATTGTTATCTCGTATCCATCACAACTCGTACCTATGTGAATTTGGTTGACTCGTACCCATGTTTTAGCTGACTCGTGCCCATCGATTAACTCATTCGTGCCCATCGCCTGTTTGATTGTAGAACTACAATGTATTTATGAAGGTATACATGTATTCACCAACAAGGTAATTACCATAATGCCGTTAAGTATTGAATTGACATACAGCTATCTGTGGAAATGAATTGGCTTCAGAAGTACTTCGTTGACAGAGGTATTGTCCACTTCACAAAAAGTGATTAACCTTTTGATTATCTTGCGGAAGATTCTACTCAATTTTTGACAATACTACATCTCGCCAGGTTATGTGGATTTAAGGTAAAGGGTCGTCATAATTTTTCGAGCTTTTGGCGATTTGATTTTGGTTTCGAAAACAAAGAAATTTAGAACCCCTGAATGTGCATAGATGTTTATATAGATGGGCGTCCTCATAATCGTAAAACCACGGTCCGGAATCGCCATGCACTTGCCTACCCATGGTTTTCATGTACCCAAAATAACTCGTAGCTAAAGAAAATTTTTTAAAGGCGTATGTGTGTTCAATTTATCCAATCACAGTAGTTGTGATTGGCAAAGAAAGTTATCGCGAAGTCCATTAGTCTAATACAATTCTGAAATTGTTTAATAGCCTCGATCTGATTAGCTGACGAATGCACGAGCAACGTTTACCGGCATTGGATGAGAATAATAAGAAATATGAACGAGTGATTTTGGGCACATGAAACTACGGATAGGAAAGAGCATAGCGATCCGGACCGTGGTTTTACTACGATAGAGCTACCTATACTGTTTGTTTACAAATTACATGGCAAATTTAGGAATCATTATATTGGATTTTTTAGTTGTTTATATGACAGGAGAGAAAATTGTTGTGTCAATTAGTACTTAGTTGTTTTAGAGGAACCTTTAAGAATTGCATGTTATAAACTTTTCATGCCATCGAAAACGTCGTAATTTTCAAACGAAATTGCCATGTATATAGCCATAATTTCAGCCTACTAAAACACTTGTTACTTGTTCGACACGGTCATTATTAACTGTTGATTTTTTTTTCTATTGTGAAAATATACTTGGGTTATTTTTCTATGATAGAAAGTCCTGCGTCATTTTTCTATTTTCTAGATCCGTAAAAAAAAGTTTTCTGGAAAACGGGTAATTTTTCCTATTGGTATGGGTCAATAGACCTTTTTGGAGTTGATTCTTTCTTTTACCATTAGTCATGATAGTATGCAACTTCAGAGAACTTCCAGTTAAACATTTTATCTTATATATGACCTAAATAAAGATACCATGCAGTGCTAGATGTCAGATATGAAAAGCAGCCTACAAGGAACTGACAGCACTTGTAGTTGTTACAAGAAAGGATTCCAACATCTATCAACAATTTAATCTCAGGAAAATTGAGACACAATATCATTTACTGTTGTCAATGTTAATGTTACGAAACCGGAAGGGACCTTGCCTGACATTCTGTTGAGGTCACATGATATGAACACTAACTATTCCAACAAAACTGTATGGAATGGAACAAACAGAAAAAGCGTAACGGGTATTTATGATTCTTATGTAGAAAGAAAATTGAGACCGGGTAGTGTGCTTGAGAACTAAATCATTGATGTAACCATATTCCTACTTTATTGTGTACAAATCATTAAAACGATGGGTACGACTATTCCAATTGTTTTGGTTAAGAGTCAGTCAATCGTAGGCATGACTTAGCCAGAGAGGATACGAGTTGAGATGGGCATGAATTGAGATGGGTCCGAGTTTACCAACATTCCACAAAGGCGTAAACACGTTGTCATACAGGTAGCAAACAAACAAAACAGAAAAAGAAGAGAGATAGAATCGATAAAGAAATTGTGCTGTACGTTTAGGAACAGAAATAGAGCATTGAAATGCTTTGAGGAAGGAAACGAAGCTGAAAACAAATTAATAATTTCCCACCCTTCTTTGAATTTCCTCTGAAGCAACCTCAATCTGTCAAGGCTATTTATAGAACACTTCTGTTCAATCGTGGAGTCTCAAACTGGTCGGAGAATACCAATACATTCTTTTGTTTTTATCTATTTAACTTGAAAGTGACAAAAGTATATGTATAGAAATACAATATTTTTATTTAGAAAAATGAATAATTGCAGTTTTCGATAAAATAGTGTTTGTATCACGTTGTTGTTATCATTTTTTGACTAATTGCAGTGTATGTGTGCACTAGTTTTGATCAGTATGTCTTTAAATTATACAATTTGTGAATTGGAGAACTTTTTACGATAGTTCATGTAGTTCAATATTAGCCGGTCATGGGCCTTTAATCATTCATTTATTACTGCTAATTGGTTATGGTGGAAAGGTTTCAACATCTCATTACTTTGTTTTTTCAGATTGAATGATGTAGCTGCAACCAGTGAAAACAGTTTCTACTTCACAAACTACTGCTTCTACCGATCCCATGGCTTACATCACCTAGAGGTCTGGCTTAGATTTCTCTGGGGAAATATTGGTTACTTTGACGGTAAAAGTTCAAGAGAAGTTGCAAGTGGATTCTTGTTATCCAATGGGATCACATTATCAAGAGATCAAAAGTAATTATTAAATCTAGTTTTCAACTCGTATATACACTTGGAAATAGTATTAACTCATCAACCCCTGCAAAACAATGGACTCTTCTGTAAATCAGTGATGTAGACTAGTCCAAATGTGTCTTTAGGGGTGAATGAGTTGAGAACTGAATTTGATATGTCTTTGTTCATATAAAGTGTTGAAACAACCTGCTTAACTCATGGTTAAGTCCATTGTAACAATTCAGGGATGTATGATTAAGAATTAATTTTTTGTAACAATTTTATATGTAATATGAACTTGTTCACTCCTGAATTATTCTGGGTGAGTGTAAATGTGAGCACAGGGGTTGATAATATAATGATTCTTTAGCCTAGCTGAAAATGCCATACCACCACCATCGTCGTCGGAAGTGTCCATGGACAAAAACTTTAACCTGGCATAAACTTTTTGACTTAACCTGGCCTATAACTTTTTAACAGCAAGGGACAGGGCTCTGGTATTTCACATATGGATTCCTTATGATGAGAGCTTTCATTTAGTACCTTGACTTTTGACCTGGTGATCTTGAACTTTGACCTAATTTTAAAAAACTTTAACCTTGGCTATGTCTTTTAAACCATGAAGGAGGGATAAGGCTTTGATATATCACATATAGATTTCATTTGGTACCTTGACTTTTGACCCAGTGACCTTGCTTTACTTTTCAAAAACTTTAACCTTTGCTATATCTTTTAAACCATGAGAGACAGGGCTTTTATATTTTACATATAAATTTCTTATGACAAGAGCTTTCATTTGGTACCTTGACTGTTGATCTAGTGACCTTGTGCTTGGATTTTGACATATTTATCAAAATTTTTAACCTGAGCTGAAGGAATCAAAATCAGTCCTTTGTGGGTCAAATATTAAATAGTAAAATTCACACCCATTTTGGCGAGCTTTGTTGTCTTCTGACAACTCTTGGTTTTAGTAAAGTATTGAAAATATTCTTGCAAATATATTTCTAACTAGAAGTTTAAGTTTTCTGAGTTTTTGTGTACTTTATAGGTCACATGACTTTTACAAAAAATGTTTGACGTTTTTTTTTTATGCATAAGACAGTTGTTTGAAATGATACATAGACTTATATTGCAGGAATTCAAGATCATGGGATCAAAGGTCAATATCAAAGACATTGAAATGTTAAAAATGTCAAATTCCTCAAAAAAAAAAAAAAGATGGTTAAGGTTTTGTATACACTGCTGTGTAAGAAACAATGATACAAGAATGTCTTTAGGGCACATGAGCCAATGACAAGTCGCCTATCGCTATCCATTTTCATTCATCAGTTGAGGCCTCCGTTGCCGAGTGGGGGCCTCCGGGCCGAGTGGTTATAGCATTGCACTTTAAATCACAAGGCCTCTCACCTCTGGTTCGAATCCCGCTAGGGTCATTTCGAATTAAGTGGGAAAGTTTGCCAGTTTTCTTGCGGAAGGTCGGTGGTCTTTACCCGGATAACCGGGGTTTCTCCTCCACCAATAAAAACTGGATGCCATCATATGACTGAAAGATTGTTGAGTATGGCGTAAAACAAAAAAATCAAATCAAATCAAATCAAACCGTTGCCGAGTGGTCAGATCATCACACTTTGAATCATGAAGTCTCCCACTTCTGATCAGCGCAGATCTGAGCCCTGCTGGAACCTAAGCTGATTTTTGTGAGAAAATGTAAGTTTGCCAGTTTACTTGCATTAGGTTGGTGGTCTCTTCCCGAGTACTTTGTAACCAAATTCTCTTATCCACCATTAAAAACTGGCTGTAACCATATGACTGAAAGATTTTTGAGTGTGGCAAAAAAAATATTCATATTTAAACAAAAAATCATCAGTGGCCTTTATGCATTGTCCAAAATCTAGGGCTGTCATTGATAGACTCGATATCAATGTACAAATTGATTCGATATGATAATCGATACATTGTTTTAGTATCGATAAATCTCATAATGCATTTCACAGGATGTATTTTCTTTTACAATTTCCAAAATTTTCTATTTGTTTTACTTCATGTTCTTGAACTATGGTATATTTTATTCAATTTGTTCAATTTGTTCAAAACAATGTTTTCCTTGCAATGATCTTGTTTTAAAGGGATGATTATCTTTGCCCCCTGACTTATTGTCGAGAATATGATAAAATGTGTGTTCAAATACATTATCAAACACGAAAAACATTGTAAAAGATCTTCTTTTCGAAGTTATTTGTTTTATTAGAATTTAAGTTTTAACGTACCTTAAAAAATCCAGCTGTATTTCTGTATACAATGACCTTTCAGATAAACTCTTTCGCCATATCAAATGTACTTCATAATTCGTTTGGGGGATCTCGGTCCTTTACGCGCTCGGACTATGTTAAAGTTGGCCAATTTTTATGTGTTTTATATTTACTTTAAAATACAGGATGAGATTTTTATTGGAAAATGCATGTATTATGTAAAATATATGCTTTTCAATGCTATTTTAAATACCTGAAGAAAATCGGATGGATATATCAGGTATTAAAAAAAAAATTTGATATTTAATGTTATGCTGACGATGATAAAATCAAAACAATATAACTCTGAAAAGTATGCATACCTCATGTTTAACAATCGCGCTGCGGAGTATATGATCATATGTGTCAAGAATGATAAAGCTGATAATGCGATGGGACCAGCTAAAAATGGGTTGAGATCACCCGATATACCTGGCATGTGGACAATTTCAGACAGAAACATTTTGAAATGACGAAAAAGAGCAACTTTGCCTGATTTAGGTATAGAATGATGATGTACGAAAATAAACGCAAAGGGTAATAAGAATAGAATGTATATTAACTGCAAATAGTACGTGTTTATCGGTTATTCAGAAATTTCGTAAAATAATACAGAAAGTTTATTTGCAATGCTCAAAGTATTGCGGACAAAAAATAACTGATATTACAGCTTATGTTTGGCAAGATTGTTGACATTTTACACATGCATTTGTTATTCTAACCACCAGATGGTCTCTTTAGAATATACATGAGATAGAATATCACATAAAATGGGCATGTAAAATTTTTCACCAACGACAGCTCGTATCACTTTAATCTTTTGATAGTAAAATGCACAATATAACACCTAAATATTATAATGCATCTATATATTTTGAATGCATTTGATAGAAGTACCAAATTATTTGAATTATCGATACACAGTAAAATCCTGTATATAGTGGCCACCCAAGGGACCAAAAATGTGGCCTCTATATGCAGGTGACCCTTATACACAGGTTTAATTTAGTTGAAGTATGCAGTCCTGATACGTTTCAAAACTGGCTGTTATAGACAGGCAATCCCTATATAGAGGTGGCTGCTTTACACAACTGAAAAAACTGATTTTGAATCAATTAGAATCTTGTGACAATTGAAATCTCGTTACAGGTATTTATACCTAATGATATCAGGAACAAAAGAGATGAAGATATTTAAGAGAGAGTCTGATAACTCTTTGACATTGACTAGTGTAAGTATAATTTTGTTGTTGTATTAAATTGCACAGTTTGTGTCAAAATTAAATTTTGATATCAAGAGAACTTACATCTTGAAAATAACCAATTTCATAACCAGCACGTTTTCCTGTTATATAAATTCAAGAATTCAATCATTAAGAATACAAGATTCGACAGTTATCAAATACCACAAATTCTATCGCGAGGTCAAAATATCGTATCACACCGGTATGATAATTTCTCGAGAATAGTTTAACTTGTCCATAAAGGCCACTCAATACATTGTACATTATGTTCCTCTCTTCCAGGATGTGCCGATGTATACTGGCGTTGATAACCCGACTGTAGAATTAGAAACCGGCAATGTTTTGAGTGCTGGTATTCCGGCAATATTCAAAGCTGTGGCTCATCTAACAGACCCAGTCAATCCGGCAGGATCGCAGGTTGGTATGATAGGTTTACAAAAAAATTATTTGAGTGTTTCTTAGGTTACCTGAGCCAAACTGACCAATTGTTATTGATTATGTCTGTTGTCTTGCGTCATCTGTCATGATTCCACCATTCTCTGTCTTGTTAACTTTTTGACATTTTTGACTTCAGTATCTGTCATTATCTTCTGTCACATAATTACAGGCCCTGATACTTCACATGGATAAAACCGGTTCAAAGGTGGAGAACATGACGGAGCTGTTCTCAGATGATGGACACACATTATATGGAGCAACCGTTGCCTCGTTGTACAAGAAGAAACTATTGATTGGAACGATTATGCACAAACTTATGTACTGTGAGGTCCGCACACTGTAATTGTTATATTTTACAAAGTTTGCTTTCCTTTGTTACTCTTTATTTTTTATTTGATCTTTTTGCGCTATTTTTGTCGATTTTTTAAAATTTTTTGTTATTATTTTTGTCTTTATATGTTCGTTTTGGAATGAGCTGGTTGATTTATTTTGTTCGTAATGACATAAGTAGATGATAATGAATGATGTATTTAGATAATTGTGCCATAGTTTCTGAATTGTACATGTTAAATCAGGCATCCTATGAATATATTTTCAGTTTAGCCATTGTAGAATTTGTCTGCTACTGATGGCTCAATGATTCATGTGTTTGTCACAGACCAGAGCTCCCTGTTAACCTTCCCGTGCTTGATCATACCTGAAGCCTTTGTAAAACAGGTAATTATTATCCCTATACATGATGAGTCGGCCTGGCTCAGTCGGTAGCGCGCTCGACTTTTTATCATGAGGTTGTGAGTTCGAGTCCCGCCGACGACAGGTTGGATTCCTGTCTTTCGGATGAGACAGTAAAAACTGGAGGTCCCGTGTCACAGTAGGTGTTGAACCCTCACTGCACTGTAAAGAACTCCCTCACCGGCATGAGTGAAATATTCTGGGATGTTAAACAATGGCCCTGTAAAATAGTGTACCGAGCATGAGGCCAAAATTTATTGCCCTTCACCGGCATTTGGTCCCCGTACTTTCTCGATATGAGTCTGAAAACAGGTATTCAGTATATCTGGACGTTAAACAACAATAAACCTGTAAAATCCCCTATACATTAGTATATCTAAAACAGGTCACTGATAGTATCGGTGTCTAAAACAGGTAATTAATGTACCCATACTTGATTATACCTGAGGCCTTGGTAAAACAGGTAATTAATGTCTTCATGGTAGATCCTACCTTAGACCCTGAGATGTCTGTAAAACAGGTAATTGCTGTCCCCATACTGTGATAAACAGGTACCTGATGTTTTCGATTCTCTGTTTATTTTATTCTACCTGAGGCCTCTGTTTATTTTATTCTACCTGAGGCCTCTGTTTATTTTATTCTACCTTAGGCCTCTGTTTATTTTATTCTAATACCTGAGGCCTCTGTTTATTTTATTCTACCTGAGGCTTCTGTTTATTTTATTCTACCTTAGACCTTTGTTTATAAACATGATGAAGCTAAGTACTCTTCCCATACCAGTCACATTGTAAAAGTCACAAACTTTTTTTTTCTGTGCATTTTTTAATAAATCTGGGAGTGTTTTTTTTCCCATATTTTTCATATTTGTTGCTCTAATATTGAGGCAAAGTTAAACTCTGTAGACTCATTGTAAATCTAGAATTTTTAACGCCAGTTTCTTAAATTTGACAAAATTTGTGCATGAACACAGTGTCTGCCCACCAGGAATTGGAAACTTTATATCTGTAAGTTAAAAAATCGAGGAAATCAAACACCTGATCGTTTTATTGTTTCAGACAATTTAAAACACAACTATAAAGTAAAATTTGTTGCTTTATAGGTGTTTTTTAACGCCAGTTTCGACAAAAGGGTGTTTGACTCTTGATTTTAATTAACAGATAAAATTTTCCATAGTTTTGTCCGGCTATGGACTCTTGTTTTAATTAAACAGCCTTCCGCTATGGAGTGCCTGCCTGCCCTCCTCATCGAAAAACTAGCCATGACTCGGTTCCAGTATTCCTGTAACCAAGATTGTTAAACTTGCTAGTGTCCAATGAAGAGGTAGATGCCTCTGTTGAAATCGACACTGAAAAGAAAATGTCATTTTGTTGTGTTTGGAAAGTTTCAAGTCAAAAACATGGCAGCATACAACGTCCTGTTTTTATACAGTAATCAACGTGAGTTAGACGCTCTAGTTTGTCGAAACTGAATAGCAAAATTGGTTGTTGTTAAGCGCATAACAGATCATAATTTTGATAATGTAATTTCACAGTGAAAACAAACAAACTTTAGATTTCCGGCGCAGGAAAAACTGGTCGCAATATGGTGACTGAATTAGAATAAACACTCGCCAAAACTTAAACAATGGTTGCATTTGCTAGTGATTTGGTTGCAATGTAGAGCGCTGCAGCTATAAATGAAGTTCCACATATTACGTCACACAATGATGTCGCTTCATACAGAAAAACTCTATACTTTACTATCATACCTTGAATTTGGCTATTCCATTCCACATATAAAGCGGGATTGATAGAATCTAGCTCCACTTTGAGTTCCACATAGGAAAATTTTAGTCGAGGATGGTATTGATCAATAAGTTTTAATATTGATATTTATTCATCCCACCAGAGACTGATGTCTTTCTATCTGGAACTCAAATGTTGTGCTTGATTTATGTGTAACTGATATCAAATTATAACAGTGTAAAGTATCAGTTGACAAAAACATCTTCTTTAGCGGCCATGTTTAAAAAAACTAATCCGACCGACGTGTGTAGGGATACAATGTGTTCTGGATCAGCAGTTCCGGATAGAATTTTGCAGTACTGATCAAGAATGAATTCTCTAGTGCAAGAATTTGGATTCCTTTATTTTGTTTTTCGATTTTGAGAACTATGATATGTAAATATAATGAATGATATAATTGTCAAAATGGATGCCGTGTGGGTGACAGATAAATATTCATGGTGACCTAGCGGGCACCCAGACAGCATACATACTGACAATAAATGCACTCTGACAAACGTTCATTGGTTAACCATAATCAAACTTAAGCCTTGTGAACAAATATTGTTTCAGAATTTCAGTTTCAGTTAAAAATCAATCTCATCTGGGAGATCTAATGCACATTTTTGAATAGAGCACCCCTACAAGAGGACACTCACATGTGAGCTCTTATCCAGTTTTCGTTAAATTTCCCACTCGATATAAATATATCAGAAAATGGGAGTGATGAGAGGTCAGGATTTTATTAGATTGCAGAAATTTATAAATACATGACGTGTGACAAATATAAATTCATAGTGCCAAATACTCCAAGTGTGACAAATTTCTATGTGTTATTTTTAGGTAATATATCTCAAGTTTTTGCTTCAATGTTTTCATTAGTGGACCCAGTAAAACCTCTTTATAAATGCCCCTCATTACAGTAAAAACCTCTTTATAATGTCCCTCATTACAGTATGTATAATTTCCTTTTTTCACTGTTTTATGCCCCTCATTGTTGTTTATTTTTTATTTTTTATTTTTACTTTAAACATGTTAAAAGTAATATTTCCTGCTACTCACCATGTTTGCCATTCAATGTTTTCATTAGTGAATACAGTAAAACCTCTTTATAATGCCCCCATTACATTTCATTTAATGTCACTCTTGCCTTATTTATAATGCCATAATTTGTTAGTCCCACTTTTCCCTCATTCTCCCTATAATTTCATTTAAAACCTTTTATAATACCCTCAACAGTAAAACCTATTTATAATGTCCCCATGGTAAAACCACTTTATATCATTACAGTGTTTGTTCCCCTTCCCCTTTAGGGGGCCCTTTTGGATGTTTATTATGTTTTAAAACCTCTATGAAAGCCCCTTATCAGTAAAACCTCTCTTAAATGCCCCCTCATGCATCATAATGCCCCTAGCCATGCTATTACTCTGGCATTGAGGTGTTTAGGAGTTTTGGTTTCCCTCAAGCTATTAGTCCCCTAATAACCTTATGAAAAGCTTATCAAAAAATTACTGAAAACTGGAAATCATTGATTAATCCTTCGTTTATGGTCTCTCGTTGTAGTGAAAGTACTGGTTGTATGGTAGATATCTTATATGACAAGTATTGACCCATTTAATAACCATTATTTATCAAATTGGTGTTTTGGGTAAAAAATCAATTTTTTAAACAAATCTGTGAAAAATTATTATACTTTAAACCACTTACAACCCATTTTTTACCAAGATGTTTTTTGGAGAGTATATTTTTCAGAAAGTTCATCAAAAATGCTACAAATTGAGCTTTGTTAGCACTCTGGCCACATGGGTTCATATGTCATTTAAGATATCTACCATACAACCAGTACTTTCATTGCAAACAGAGACCATAAATGAGGGATAAACTGAGGTTTTCCTATTTATAGCGATTTTTGTAATTTTTTTTATGGTTTTTACCCCAAAACTCTTAAATGCCCCAATGGCCAGAGTGCTAACATAGCTTATTTTGTAGTATTTTTAATAAGCTTTCAGAAAATCATAACTTTAAAAATTCCCCTTGGGGGAGAACAGGGATAATTTGTGGCTCAACGACTATATCGCCAAACCCCTTTATTATGCCAAAGTTAGGCTAGCATGGTGGCAGTATAACAATGTTTTACTGTACTCTATTTTTTATTATTATATATATATATATACATTGTAGGTAATCCTGATAAAAGATAAGTTTTTTATTTTACAATCAGCATCATGTATTGTACACAGTGTTTTGGAAGTGTTTTACATTCAGGTGCCTTAGCTAGCAAGAAACATGACATATTATACACAGTGTTCTATTTTGATGTCAGCATTAACTGTATGTAGATGATTAGTTCATTTTACCTGATATTGGCCAAACATCTGGAACAGTTATTTTTATTTTATATAATACAAATCACAAAATGTATTTCTTACAGGAGTCTTTGCTATTTGTAGACTTTATATGATTTATATCCCAGGCAGGTACACGGTGCTTTTATATCATAGTCAGTTAGATGTATTTCCTGTTGAATATATTGATAAATATTGTACCTTGATGTGATACATTATAGTTACAAGGTGTATTTACATAAAGAACTACAAAGGTGCTTTTTTTACTAATACAATTACAAGGTGTATTTACATAACAAAGAAATACAAAGGTGTTTTTACGTAGATGAAGTAGATACTTACCAACCTCTCATAGATATTCATTTACCCCAAAGATGAAATTGATACTTACAAACCTCTCATAGACATTTAATTACCCCAAAGATGAAATAGATACTTACTAACCTCTCA